>JAEIIJ010018910.1:0-82141 GCA_018904815.1 Drosophila ogumai | reverse complement strand
ATATATTAAAAATATAAAAAATGGAAAAAAATATATTAAAAAAAAATTTAGAAGTTGAGAAAGCTTAAAGCAAAACACAAGCCAGTCAATTATCTTTATTGCTTATTCAAGGTTAATATTTAACTTTCGCTAACATACAAAATTAAGTCATTAGTCGGCAATATAAAGTTTATGTTTTAAAAGGAACTGATAATCTTAACTGTTTTTTACTTAATTGCGAGCAACAGCTCTTAAAATATAAGTGCAGCTCATACTTTAATTAAGATTTTAATATTAATGCTAGATTGACACACTGCCACAAATATTTTTTTAATTACCTTAACCTTTTAGTCTCTCGACAAATAAATTATTGTTCTAATTAAAAAAGAACTTTGCTTACCCAGAATATATATATTACGGCATTCCCTTACTTCTTCTTTTCTTTCTTCTGTATAAAAAAAATGGTCTATAACCAGATTATCCCTTATTTTAATGAAAATAAAGCTAAAGAAAAGGCATTACCAGACTAAGAGCATTAACTGATTTTATGTTTAAGATGTTTCTCTTTTCTAGTCAGTTTTTTCATTACACTTTATCCTTTATTTACAGGATGTTTTGGGTTATTTTTCAAAAGAAAATGAAAATTGGTCGGTAGACCGTAAAAGCTTAGTTAAGAATTATTTGTTTTACAACGATTTTATTGAATTTTAATGCCGCATACTCTTAAGCTCAAGAAAATAAAATATAAAGATACCATAAACCGCAGCATACTTCCAGGCAACAAGTATATAAGTTCACATTCAAACTGCTTACCAATTCCAGGACAAGTTGCTGAGCAAACTGGAGGAGGAGAGCGAACCGGATCCGCCTACCTCGCAGGAGGACGAGTGCGTAATCTGCATCAATGCCCGTGCCACCATGCAAACCTCGCCCTGTGGCCACCGTGTCGTGTGCCGGCGTTGTTTTGTCAAGACGATCCAAAGCGCGGTGGCCCAGCGCCTGCTGCCACTCCGCTGCGTCATCTGCCGGGCCAGGGTCAATCGTCTGACCTCGTCTTCGGGCACCTGGCGCATCCAGGAGTCGGCCAGCAGCTACTCGATGGGCGCCAAGAGCTGGGCCTCCGCCGGTGTGGCCGCCGGCGGGGTGGTGCCTTCGGCCAGCTCTTACTCGATGAACGATGCGCACAGTGGCCATCACACGTTCCACCAGCCCACGCTGCACAAGGGCCGGCATCACTATGTGGCAGGTGCCACGCACCGGGGAGGCGGAGGAGGAGCCAACCATGCCAGGGTCAGTCAATCGGACAGCCTGTACTCAATGAGCTCGACGGGATCGGCGGGCTCCTCGGCCTCCGGCTACTCGCACTACTCCAAGACGTCTTCCATATCGAGCAGCGGCCCCTGCTCACCGGCCTCGCCGGCCGTGGCTTCCAGCTCCCATCATTTGGCCCCGCCCTCGCCCACCACGCACCATCATCACCATCACCATCATCAGGCGGTGGCCTCGCCCACACCCTCCGGCTCCTCCGGCAGCTCCCTGTCCCCCAGGGAGAACACTGGCTCGGGCTCTGGCGGCTCCCATTCGCATCACGGTGGCTGTCCCAGTGGCTGCTCCGGCGCCGTGCCAAGGAAACCCCTACACACGCTCACCAACTCTGCCTCCACATCCATTTCCGCTTCCGCCTCATCCTCCAGCAGCAGCAGTGGCGGGGCAGGATCTGGACCAGGACCTGGACCTGGAAGCGGGATGAGTGGTATTAGCGGCATGATGACGCCCACGCACACGTATCCGGGAAGGCGGCACGTGAAGAACCGACTGATGGACATCCACAACCGACTGCCGCCCATCAAGGAGTTCCGCAGCCCGGCCAAGGTGCCGCATCCTTCGCCCGTGCACGCCAGCAATCCCAGATTTCGGTGAGGATTAAGGATAATATAATTTGGAACCCTTGTTAATCTTCCCTAAATCGCTGCAGTTACTCCACCTACACGAAGTCTAGTGTCCATGAGCTGGCCCCGCTGCTGCGGGAGTCCGGTTCACCGCCACCCCCACGTCGCCCCAGTCCCATGAACATCCAGCTGAGCTGCTCTGCCCTGGCCCCGCCCCCCCTGAAGGCGGGCGGGGCAAAGATCAGCCCGGTAACCTCAAAGAACTCGCTGCCCAAAAACGCTTACGTGATGCCCAAGGAAAAGAAGCCGCCAGCTTTGGTTCCATCTGGGAAAACCAATGGTGCTGCCACCGCCAGGACAATTCCTCAAGGAGCAGGCTGCTCGCGGGCTTCGTCCGGTTGCGCTGCTCCGGCTGCAGGCTCAACTGGGCCGGGAGCCACTGGCAATGCCAGGCCCTCGACAAGCTCTTCCAGTCGCAGTTTTCCGCTTTTCTCCGCCGGCAGTAATCAGAGTAAGTTCAAACACTTTTTTAAGGATTATTTTTAAAGGATTTTTGATTATGAGAATCCGGGAACTAATTGGATTTATTTCCTATTCCAGGAGAGAAGGCTGACAATAAGAAGAACGAGTCCGTTGAGCGCAAGAAGAAGGAGGAGAAGCTCAAGCTGAAGGCTGAGAAGGAAGCCAGGAAGGTGGGTGGAAATTATGGGAAAATGAGGGGGGTTTTCGGGGCCTCGTCCTGTTCTTCTTTGTTTGGGAGATGCATTGTTTTTTTCCCTCTCGCTGGAACCCCTGACCCGGGCTCTGCCTATTTGTATTGTTTGTAATTGGCCTCGTTCCCCTTTTTTCCTTTTTTTTTTTGCTGCTGCTGCTGCCTGCCAACTGTTTTGGAAAAGTTTTTCATTAATCGCAGGCGAAAGGGCTCTGGGGGGAAATGGGGGGAAATGAGTGCCTTTTGTGCCGGCGAAAGCATAAATTTCCAAACTTACGAGCTCATAAAGCGCGCCAGCAATTCCGATTTTCTTCTTTATGATTTTCCGAGCATGCAAGCAAAGTTCTATTTAGTTAACAACCGAATTGCAAATTTTGCATATTGCATTTTCCATTTTGCAGGAGGAGAAGCGCCTGGCCAAGGAGGAGGAGCGTCTGGCCAAGCTGCATGCCAAGGAGGAGAAGAAGCGCGGCAAGAAGGAGGCCAAGGAGCTGCTATTGGCCAACGATGGCAACAGCAAGAAGTGAACCCAATTAGCCAGCAAAAACCACAAAAAAAACGCATATTTCCAGTTGCAATTTTAGCCTTAAGGACATCACCAAGAGTACCCGTGTAACCAGGAGCCGGTACCCGGTGCTATATCAAGAATCCGATCGAATCACACACCTCAATAAACCCCACATGAAACGAGCTTGATTGTATTTTTAGGATCATATTTTGTCAGTTAGCCGTTAATCCTTTGAATGAGTTTCCAAGCCAAACAAATAATTAAAGGGAATTTGTCAAGAGTTATTTCCAAAGAGCACAAAGAGGAGTCTTTGAGACCTAATTTAATTCGAATAATTATTTAAATTAATTTAAAAAAGGGTTTACCTTGACTATTGGCTTACCAGAACCCTAAGAAAACGATGCCAAACATTTGTATGAATGATAAACTTTTGGCAGAAACTATTAAATCATTTAGTTCTTTGCTTCTTCCATTAAGTTGTCTTTGTATTAAAGCCGACAACTTTCATAACTCTTCGCTGGATAGAGATTATGCTAAGAGTAAGATGAAATCGCTGCCTTTCGTTCGACGTTGCCTCAGCTCTCAGCTCATCATCTGTGTCCCATAATCAATTTAAAAGGTTGTTGAAACTATTTCAATTTGTCACATTCCGATAGAAGTTTCCTAAAAACAATAGAGAGATTACTACTACCTTTTTACTTTCGAGTTTCCCAAAGAATACTAGACTACTAAAACGATACTCCTAGGTAGAGAGCAAGCCTCGTCTCGAGCTATAGAACCATGACCACTCTAAGGCAAACCCATGTTAGAGCCAAGCTTTGGCAAGAGTTAGCCTCAATCCGGATATACTTACTAACTATATACCTAAACACAACAGATTCGATCAACCAATATGTTAACATGTTGACTAACAAATTACCAAATGAGAGCGTATTTAAGTAGTTTTCATATACCCCTCTATATATATTATATATATATCTGTATCTGTAACTATATCTATAGATTCCAAGCCTATACTGGAAACTGTTCAAGCGGCAAACATAAGCAATGTTTCGATGTATGTATATGTGTATTTGTATTACCAAGATTGTTTTAAAAACAGAAAACGGATTCCCCTGTGAAAGTAAGAAAGAAATATAGGGAATCGAAGAAACCCAAATAAAGAATCAATTATGTTGAGGACTCCTCATCCTGTGGTTTTCATCACATTGCCCTTGAGCTTGGCCTTCAGGCATCGGTTAAAGACGTTGGCAAAGGAATAGGGCAACTCCTTCTGGCACCCAAGATTCCCCAGCTTGTGCAGGGCTCCAAAGTCCAGGCAATTGATCTCCTCATCCCTATTGCAGTCCTGGCCGTGCTTAAACATATAGCTCTGGATCGTGTCGGCGGCACAGTGGGGATCATTTACGCAATTGGTAAAGGCTGATATGCAAGTTGTTAAAAAATAATAATCACACAGCTTATGGCAGGACCTACCATCATCGGAGAGAGCTGTGTCACCCGGCAGCGTTATCTTGCCCGCCTCCACCCAATAGCCCCAGGTAATCCGAAATATTCCACAGGCGCCGTTCACGCAAATTGCGGAGGCATTGCAGCCGCTCATTGTCTCACACAGACAGTCCAGGCAATCTTCCGTGACGGGTTTGTTTGTCACTAAAAACACAGAAAAAAAATTGGGAAAATTTAGTAATATATTTTTAAACTATAAACTTTATATAAATGTTGTAATTGCAGAATAAAGGTACTTATAACTTATATATTTCTGCAGTTCTTAATCTTTTACAAAGTTTTACTATAAAATGTATTTAAAATATCAACTCTTTTGTCTCAGTGTTTGGGAGAAATTAAAATGGGCGGATGTAACTACCGGCTATATAGTATATATTCTATTCCCACAAACAGGCTTTAGTTTACAGCTTTACAGTAAATGGATTACCATAATTATAGAGCGCTCTCTACTACGTACTAGGCCCCACTTAATTGTTTTCTCACTAGTCGCACAGTGGTGTCAATACGTACTTATCTAGGAAAAATTACTCTAGACTTACCTTCATTGCTGGAACCACTGTGAACCAATAGCCACAAAGCAGCCATACTGATTAGTAGTATCCTATACATAACTGAGCTTCGGATCCGATCCAGAATCGAGAAACCGACCTACCGTCGCCGTGTTGACCACACAACTGATCTGAGTTGGCCCCAGCCACCGGTTTATTAATAAACTTCAACGCCTACATTAGCAATGCAATATTCGCACATACATTAAGCGAAGTCTTCCTCATAATTTACTAATTTATTAAGTTACTATACTAAGTGGAATGCATTCCCGGAATTTCAGGTGGCTTTCTGGCGCTTCTCCGCCCGCAGAGCATCTCTCAGGCAGCGTCTGAAGACGCTTTCATAGGAGTAGGGCATATCCGCCTTGCAGTTAAAGGGACCCATGTAGTGGATGGCTCCATAATCGTAGCAGTCCTCCGTTTCGTCATCGTTACAATCCTGACCGTATTTGACCATATAGGCTTGCATCGTATTGGCAGCGCAAATAGGATCGTTGGCGCAGTTGGTGAAGGCTGTTAACCAATTTAAAAATTATATATCCTCATCAAAAGTTAACTTAAAAACTCACAGCTATCTGTTAAAGGAGAGTCCCCGGGTATGGTGAATCGCCCGGAGTCCACCCACTGATCCCAGGTGATCCTGAAGATGCCACAAGCCCCATTCACGCACACAGCCGTGTCATTGCAGCCACTCAGGGCCTGGCACATACACACCAGACAGGTCTCCGTGATGGGCTGTTGGGTCTCCGCTTGGATCCACATCACTCCGATGGTTAGGCCCAGGAGAAAAACAAACAATGATGATCTGGTAGGCATGCTAGATAAGCTGGGAGAGCTGTATTCGATGCAATGCGCGATTGTTTGATCACTGAATCGATCTCAGCTTGCGCTACTGGTTTTATTAGTAAACACTGAGAGCCGAGAATTAGCCAAATCAAAGGTGACTAATTGCGGCAATAGGAAATAAAGCTGGTCTAGTGTTACAGCAGGGGCGATTCCCGGCTAATATTTATTTAACATACAAATTATAAGTATATTTGCATACACATTTTCAGGTTGAACAAGATGAAATTCATCGGAAAAAATGCTTTAAAAATGTGTTTAAAATCATAAACATTAATAAAATATGGCAAACACTATAAAAAACATATATTTCCTATTATTCAAAGCCCTGCTCCTGGTAGTTCTCGATACACTCCTCAAAAGCACTCTGATAATTGTAAGTCAAGTCTCCTTGACAGCCATAAGCCCCCAAACTGTGGATTTTGGCATAGTCATGGCAATCCATTTCGCCGTCCCCATTGCAATCCTGGTTGAACTTTTTCATATAATTCTGCACCAAGTCGGCGGCACAGTGCGGATCATTGGCGCAGTTCTGGAAGGCGTTCTCCGACTCTGGATCCTCGCCATTCAGCGTCAGTTTTCCCGCATCCACCCAGTAGGCCCAGGTGATGCGGAAAATGCCACAGGTTCCCTTCTCCGGACTCGTGCAAATGGCCGTGGCATTGCAGCCGCTGATTGCCTCGCAAATACAGGTGAGACACAGCTCAGTTACGGGTTTATCCAGCACGTGACCTATTAATACAACACTTAAAACATATTTCTCTTTAATTATTTTAAGGAAAACTCACCTTGACTTCTAACCAATGTGGGTCCTAGCGCCAGCAAAAAATAACACAAAAAATATCCCAAGAAAACTCTCATTCTCCGTCTTGTTATAGTAATAATCTATCACCTCAGCACCTGAACTGCGAATGGTGCTAGGGAATCCCATGAACCGAGTGCTTACCTGGTAAATCTGTCAAGCTGGCGGAAAATACCGGTTTCTAGGGCGCTTTTAATAATTTAAATTATTACCATTTATTATTATAAGTATATATGCATTAATTAAAATATATAATTATATATAATATTTTTAGACAAGGATTGTATATTGTAAACTTAACTTTTTTTTTAAATATTTATCAACATTATTCATTTACATTATTTATATTCCCGGCTCTAGCAGAATTCAAGCTTTTGTATCATTTGCGAGTTGAATGCTTTGAAATTGTGATATACTTTTGGGCTTATTCTTCATTTCAGTCTTTAGATCTATCAATAAAACTCTTATTATATTTATAATACAGATATATTTAAAACTATTTAACAGACTTTGTTCCTTATTTAAAGGAAGTTCTTAGTTAGACTTTTTGAAAAGTCCCAGCAAAAAGTATGCAACAATGAACCGATTTGTAATATTTGTATTATACCCCGTCAGGTGGCTTTAGTTACTTAATTTATTTACTTGAAATGTAAATTTAACCAGGAAAAAAATCTAACTTTGGAAAGCCAAAGTGCAGTTTACACTTAATGCACGAAGAACTATTTAAGATCGGTTGTAACTAGCCCAAAAATGAATTAATATCAAATCGTAAAGCTTTTCTGTGCTAATTTGCATTATGCGTATAAATCTGCATGCTGAATTTAAAATTTAAAAAAATTAATACCTAATTTTATAAGGCTTTACAAATTTCTGTTAATTATAATAACCAGCTTACTAAAAGATCTTGGAAATTTCTTTTCTTGAAGCAAGTTGTTTTATCAGGTTCCATATGGTTGGCTATAATCCATAGAAAACTAAAAATATATTTCCCCCTTTTTACATAAATTGAATGCTTCATTTTTAATCCCTTGCTGCAGTGTCATTTTATTATCAATCTCAATTGCGCAATCTCCTTCGAATTCAAATGCATTGCCATAAATTATTAATTAATTACATTATTTATATATTAGTTGGTAGATAAATTTAGCAAGATGGTGGGATTAACCGGAAATGCGCACATCGACGCTCTGGAACGAAGTCAGGCATGTGCCCAGGGTGTTCTGATAATTATAGGCCAACTCTCCGGTGCATCCGTATCCTCCCAGCTTGTGGATGGCAGCATAATCGTAGCAATCGACGGCACCGTCACCATTGCAGTCCTGACCGAACTTGGTCATGTAGTTCTGAATGGTGTTGGCCGCGCAGTAGGGATCGTTCACGCAATTGGCATATGCTAAGGGCGATATTAAAGATAATATAAATAATGATTAAGGAGGGAAAACCGGAAAGGAAGGGGGCATCGGAACTCACCGTCCTCCGACTGGGGACTCTCGTTGCCCAAGGTCAGCTTGCCGCCGTCGGACCAGTACGCCCAGGTGATGCGAAACAGGCCGCAGACTCCACCGCCGCAGTAGCGGGTCTGGTTGCATCCACTGATGGCCTCGCAGATGCATCCCAGGCACACATCAGTCACCGGCTTATCTGTTTGGGGTGAGAGATCAGTAGAATCAAATCAAATCAGCGTCGTACAGAGATTAGCCTCGGGAGCGTAACCAGAGCGAGCTCTAAAAAAGCAAAAACCCGAATCGTGTCACACATATTTGCCCAGCCCATGTCATCGCTTTATTCAGAGCATTCAGTAATGTTTGCTGTTGATTTTTATAGAGTTATATCAAGCCGAAATTATTGGAAATTTAACTGAGCACAAGGAAACAAGTTAAATCGGTTAACAAATTCACTAAAATGATGATTACAATATTTGTAAAATATTTTTATATAATTTATGAAGGGTAATAAAAACTGAAAATGATTCTCCTATCCTCTACTGTTCATTCTTTTTTTCTTTTAAGGTTTACTTTACTGGTAAACAAACATTAAATTCAATTTGAGGCATAATATCTGCTCTTGCAAGCTTTTAAAATTTAAAAAAAATGTATAATTAAATAAAAATATAATATATCGATGGAAGAAGAAACCATTCCGCTGATTGCACGCCCATGAACCTGAGCTGGAACGTTCCGTTGAATCTGCCAGCCTCACGTCTACAACTCATTTTTTAACCGAACTAGTTTTGCAACTTTAAATGGCAACATTGAGGCATCTCCGGAGAACGAATCCGGCAGAAACGTAGGCGTGGATGAGTCAATAAATATATACATATATTGGCGTTATCAAGACCTTGTTCTTGTAATTAAATTTTTATTTTTGTTGTATTTTTAATGGATATTCTCTAGCCTTTGCTTCACCCACACACACGCGCCAAATCGTGGCAAAAACTTAGTTCACTGACCTATGCAAAACTAATCTTGAAAGGCGCAAAAAATTGGGTCAAGATTAATAATGTTTCTGCCAAAAACTAGAAGCTTGAATAATTCTTTACAAAACAATCTACTTTATAAAAATTTTAACATATTATAAAACTAACAAAAACAGATTTTTTATGGGTATTTCCCTGAGATAATCGACACGCAGGTTGTGATAAAGCCAACAACAGACGTCATCGTTTCGAATTGTCACGAAGGTGGTGGGGGTTTTTTTGGACGAAAACAATAGCATGCTAGAGTGCATTGTTGGAATCAATTCCGGAATCGGGAAAACTTCAAGGTAATCGACATCCTTTTCACGAAGAATTCAAAGATAATGGATAATGCATGGTGTTAATTAGCCAGTTAAACAATTAGTTTATTAAACAGAAATCCGAATGAGCTCATTGCACAACAGCTAATAAGGCCAGCGATTGTAAAATAGTTAAGTATAAACGATAAATCCAATTGGTTTCCGCTTAATGTAATGGGTATATAAAAATCGGAAGTAATTTCAATGGCAAAGCCGCGTTATTGACAGTCAACGAACCGGGTATCAAATGATAGATGAGCATCTCAGATCCGAAATCGATCCGAAACACATTAATGGACGTTTGTCAACGTCTCGAAACTTATTATATGCAAATGCTGACAAACACGATGGTTAAATGTATCTGGGAAATCCATCTAAGAACGAAACATGTCTTGCTCGCAGAACAAAAGATACAAATACGAGTATCTATACAATTGCTAATTAATGTTAATGAATGCAGACGATCCGGGTATTTGTATTTCGCGTTCAAAAAGCAAATCTAACTCAAATGCGTAACAAATTCGTTTTGAAAACAATAACAAGAACGGAAATGTTCTCGCATTTCGGATTTATTTTACTCACCGTTGGCCTGAATGAGAGCCGCGAATCCCAGGCACAGCAGAGCCCCAATGGCCAGAGTGCAGCTTAATTTGTTGGCAGCCATTATATTAGCAGTACTTTTGTCCAAAATAAGATTTAATTTTTAAGCTGCAGCAGACTAAAGAGTAATATAATCCGTGATTTAATTATAGAACCGAACTCTATCGAGCGCGCCGATCAACTGAGCTGGGGAGTGCGATGAGCTTGCCTTTTTGGTTGGCCAAAGCTCGGGCAAAGCTCTAGAAACGAAAGACTTGAGCTGGGAACTTGAGTTGAGGCAACTTAAGAGATACTTAACTTTAAACTATATAGTTTTTCCTTAATTTTTAAAGTATACATTTGGGCGGTGTAAAATACAGATAAATAACTTATCGTTTCTTTTTAAAATCCCTGGAATGGCATAAATAAGTTAATAAAGTTTCGTAAACTGTATTCCCTTTAAAAATCCATTTCTTAGTTTCTTCGCTTTGCTGAATTTATTCAAAATATAAGAGTATCAAGAATCTCATGTTTAGATCTTGTTGAAGGCAGCAATGTCGACGGACTGGACAAAGTCCTCGAACTCCTCAATCTTCTCCTGCAGCAGGTCAATGGACACCTTATCGTCCTCGATGACGCACATGATCTGCAGCTTGTTGATGCCATAGCCCACGGGCACCAGCTTGGAGGCTCCCCACAACAGACCGTCCATCTCGATGGTGCGCACATTCTTCTCCATCTCCTTCATGTCGGTCTCATCGTCCCAGGGCTTGACATCCAGGAGCACGGAGGACTTGGCAATGAGGGCGGGCTTCTTGGACTTCTTGGCGGCGTATGCAGCAACGCGCTCCTGCTTGATGCGCTCGGCCTCCTCGTCCTCCTCGTCATCGGATCCGAATAGATCCACATCGTCGTCATCGTCGGCAGCAGGCTTGGCGGGAGCGGCCACGGTGGGCTTGGCTCCGGCCAGCTGGGGCAGAGGAGTGCCAGTCCATGCGGCACGCTCTGCAGCCTCGAAGGAGGCAATGTGACGGTACCAGCGGGCTACGTTCAAGTAGTCACCGGCCGGGGCCTTGCCCAGAGCATCGAACACCGACAAATCGGCCTTGCTGGGAGTGTATCTACGGGAATTAAGGGAAGATTCAAGTTAAATAATGCTAATATGGGAAAGCTGTGAGTCTGCCGACGTGGTGCGGTCGTGCCTAACCTCACATTCGGGCTCCGCGTGCTTACCCGCTGATGTAGCTGTTGTCGGCCAGGAAGTTGTTCAACTCCTTGAGTCCAGCGGGGGTCTTCACATCACCGAAAGCCATTTTAAATGCGTTTTTGTGGGGTAAATTCGCGTTTAACAATCAAATGCCGTGCTCTGCGCAACGTTGCCGACGAGGAAAGAAGGTGTGCCCGTTCAATCGGTGCTGCGAGTTTAGGTATTTTTTGGCTAGTTTTTACACATTTTTAAATTAACGAAGTTGTTTATTTTCTAAATTAATTTTTTTTAGTTCTCAATCAAATATGTTATTATTTTTTTACGAAACAAATTTGAAAAACATTATTTTATAATCGTATAAACATTTAAATATCTTATATAAATAAATGATAACATATAGTTCTAATTAATAAAAATATAGCTCGTTTACAAAAAATAAATATTTTTGTTTATCTTGTAAAAATGGTTAAAATCTAAGCTACATTTTATTTATAATTTATAAATAACAAATAAATAAATAAAGGGAAACCGATAATTGGTATTTTTCAGTATGCATTTCAGACCCAGTATATTCTATGGTCCCTCTTACGGTCATACTGATGCTACAACAATTTTTGCAGACGCATAATTTTCACCGAAAAGCCGAAAGAAAACCGTGGAAAACGCGAAAAAGCCGTGCAAAAAAACGGGTTAAACAAGTAATAAACAAAAGCGCCAAGCAAGAAAAGCCGTAAACTGCCGAATCTAAGCAGGGAAAACTGTTCTAGCTGCTTTTTTTGTACGTGAAAAACTCGCCCCCACTTCCTTATTGAATTTTCAACTCGTGGAGAGGGAGAAGTGAAAAAAGTTTTCGGCCGGAAAAAGGGAATCAAAATCACAACGAATCTAGTGCCGAAATGAGCGACTTCCAAACTCAGCAAGCAAGCCTTAGTCAATCTCAGGCGCTGGCCCAGGCAATACAGCGTGCCAAGCAGGTAAGTGGGCCCCGGACCGCCCCTGGGAAGAGGAAGAGCCGGAAGCCGTGTGTGTGTATATATAATACTGTATTCCCTTTCCCGGCAAACCGCAGATTGCTGCAAAGATACAACCGAACCAACAAGGCGGTGCACCAGCGGGCCCATCGCCACCAGCGGGAGGAGGAGGTCCCGGTCCTGGCGGCAACGCTTTTAAGCGAATGAACGACGACGGCGACAGCGGCCCCGAAAGCAAGCGCTCCTTTGGAAGCCCGGACTACGCCAACAACTCTAACATGAGCAGCGGTAGCGGAGGAGGAGGCGGCGGCGGCGGAGGCAGCCAGGGCGGTGCCAGCATCACCCAGGCCATTGCCCAGGCAGCGGCTGTTGCCGCCAGATTGGCTGCCTCGGCGGGCACCACCTGTGAGGAGCAGATCCGCATCCCCGACTCGGTGGCCAGTGCCTTTATGGGTCGTGGAAGCAACGACACCATTACCCACATCCAGGCCGAGTCGGGCGCTAAGGT
This sequence comes from Drosophila ogumai, assembly GCA_018904815.1. NCBI lineage: Eukaryota > Metazoa > Arthropoda > Insecta > Diptera > Drosophilidae > Drosophila > Drosophila ogumai. The sequence continues at coordinate 69,311 of JAEIIJ010018910.1, read as the reverse complement.
ACAGGTGATGCAGGATCAGGATCGAGTTTTGATGCTGCGCGGCCAGCGCGAAACCGTGACCAAGGGTCGCGAGATGATCCAGGCGATGGCCAATCGGGGCGGAGGCGGACAGGTAGAGGTCCTGCTCACCATTAACATGCCGCCACCTGGACCGAGCGGCTATCCGCCGTATCAGGAGATCATGATACCGGGCGCCAAGGTGGGCCTGGTTATTGGCAAGGGCGGCGACACCATCAAGCAGCTGCAAGAGAAGACCGGCGCCAAGATGATCATTATACAAGACGGGCCCAATCAGGAGGTGATTAAGCCACTGCGCATATCAGGCGAGGCGCAGAAAATCGAGCACGCCAAGCAGATGGTGCTGGATCTGATTGCCCAAAAGGATGCCCAGACTCAGCAGCAGGGACGAGGTGGTGGTGGCGGCGGAGGAGCAGGAGGTGGTGGCGGCGGAGGCGGCGGCCCTGGCATGGGCTACAACAACTTTAACAACGGCAATGGTGGCGAGAGCGTCGAAGTCTTTGTGCCCAAGATAGCGGTGGGCGTGGTCATTGGCAAGGGCGGCGACATGATCCGAAAGATACAAACCGAATGCGGCTGCAAGCTGCAGTTTATCCAGGGAAAGAACGACGAAATGGGAGACCGACGGTGCGTCATCCAGGGCACTCGGCAGCAGGTCGAGGATGCCAAGCGCACGATTGATGGCTTGATCGAGAACGTGATGGTGAGCGGGCGTCTCTCAGGTGGTCAGTTGATGCCACTTCTAACAAACTCTCCTGATCCAATAGCAACGCAATGGCATGAACCGAAATGGCAATGGAGGCGGCGGAGGCGGAGGCCAAGGAGGCGGCGACCAGAGCAACTCCAACTACGGCTACGGATATGGGGTGAACCATGCGCAAGGCGGACGGGAGGAGATCACATTCCTGGTGCCCGCTTCCAAGTGTGGCGTAGGTTTCATCTTTGGCTTCGATTTGCCATGTCCCTAAATATTCCCCAAATCTCTTTTTCAGATTGTAATTGGCCGCGGTGGCGAGACCATTAAGCTGATCAATCAGCAATCCGGAGCCCACACCGAAATGGATCGCAATGCCAGCAATCCGCCCAACGAGAAACTTTTCAAATCCAAGGGCACCACCGACCAGGTGGAGGCAGCCCGCCAAATGATCTCCGAAAAGATAAACATGGAGCTGAATGTCATCTCCCGCAAGCCCATCGGCGGAGGAGGTGGTAGCCAAGGAGGCGGCGGACAGAACAACTCACATCACAATCAACAGCAGGGCGGCGGCTATGGTGGCCCCAATCAAATGCAAGGTGGCGATCCTAGCTCGGGCCAGGGCTATCAGCAGCAACAGCAGCAGCCTTGGGGAGGTGCTCCCTATGGTCAGCAGGGCTGGGATCCGTCCGGTCAGCAGCAACAGCAGCAGCAACAAATGGCGATGGCAGCTAATCAAGGTGCAGCTGCTGGTGCGGGAGCAGGAGGCGGCGGTCAGGATTACTCGGCGCAATGGATAGAATACTACAAGTGAGTTCTTAATTCATTGAACCTCAAAATAACCTTTATAACCGTGTAAAAAAAACAATAATTTTTCAGACAAATGGGCTGCCATCGGGAGGCTGAGATGATCGAGCAACAGATGAAGGCCAAGCAAGCGGGCGGTGCCTCCGGTCCTGGCCAGCAGCAACCCCAACAACAGCAGCAGCAGCAGCAACAGCCTCAACAGCAGTCGCAGTCCCAGCAGCAAGCAGGTGGTGCCAGTGGAGCTGGAGGAGCCGACTACAGTGCCCAATGGGCGGAATATTACCGCAGTGTGGGCAAAATCGAAGAGGCTGAGGCCATTGAAAAGACATTAAAAAACAAGGTAAAGTTCTACAAATGATTTATGTACTTCTATTTAAAGTAACGAACTATTCCCTATAACAGTCACAGAACGGAGCACCTAGCGGTGGCCAGAACAATGCGCCCAATCCCGGCCAGGGCGGTGGTCCCAATCCCGGCCAGCAACAGCCCAACCCAGCCGCAGCGGCGGCAGCAGCAGCAGCTGCGGCGGCGGCGGCAGCTAGCGGATATGGACAAAGTATGACACCCAGCCAGTACGCTCAGTATTCGCAGTATTATGCGGCCGCAGCTGCTGCTGGTGGCCAGCCGCAAGGAGCGCCGCAGCCAGGCGGCGGACAGGGTGGCGGTCCACCAGCGGGTTATCCTGGTGGCTATCCAGGCGCCGGCTACGGCGGCTATCCCGGCCAACAACCGGGCCAACAACAGCAGAAATCGCACAAAAACGACAAACACTGAGAGCGTTAGGATAGGGGATCGGCACCGGGAAGCTGAAGTGGACGACGCTGCGATGGAAGGGCGATGCAGGTGCCTTGCATGGGGTGAGTTATTCCCAGTTGCCGGTAGTGGAGTGTGTAATTTACAAATCGATTTGAATTGAACTTGAATTTACTCTGCCTTTGTAATTTTCCTTTACGTATTTTATTGCTTTGCCTATCTGCTTCCGAAAAACCTGCTTAGTTTTTAGAAAATGCATCTACCCTCTCCATTTTAAAGACATTAGTGGGTGGTCCTTCAACTGAGCATACGAAAATGTTGATTTTAAAATTCTTCAAGTGGTTAGTAGGTTAAGTCTGTCTCTAAGCTATGATTTATTTCAATTGAAAGGAATTGTAGATGTACCTTTATTTATTTTGTATAATTTGCCTATGCTCAGCTGAGAAAAACTGACCCCCTTCTTATATCTTATATATTGACTTTTTATATGCTAACCAATCTTATTTACCATGCGTAAAAACTCTTTGCAGTGATCTATTGTTCTACTATGTCCTATGTCTTTTATCCCCCACAAAAAAAAAGCAAAAAAAAACTAGCAAATCCGAAATGAAGATTTTTAGTTGCGTTAAAAAGCAGAAAAACAACAACAACAACAGAGCACCAACGCCCCAAGGACAGAGACAGACCGAGACAACAGGAGGAGGAGCAGAAACGGAGTCAATAAATTGAAAAGTGCAACATTGAACGTTTAGCTTGTGCCGTCGCACTTTTGCATAAATGTAAATTAATATTATTATTAACACGTGTCTATTATTTGGATATTGCCTATAATTTTCCCCACTAGTGCCGTAAGCTCCTTTTCCCCGAGAACCTAAGTCTATCTTTATTCACTATCCATATATGCCTAAACCTAACATAATGAAAGATGTATGCCTATGCCTATTGCTGATGATCATGATCACCATTTGTACAGACACAAAGAAGCCAATTATGACAATGTTTTGGGTGTTTATATATGATTTCTCTCACTTTACCGTCAATTTAGGCAAATCGAACCATCAGCAGTCTCCCTTTAAAGACATTTGGGAGAGAACTCCCAATTGCAATAATACTTAAAACCATATATATCCTTAGTGGCTTACGCCTATACATATATATATAAATTTACTGCTTAAACAAACGTTTTTGATACATGAACCCATTTTCACGTAGCCTAGCTTAGTTTATAAAACAAAAACCATTTGAACAACAAGAGAGATCTGCAATTACACACGATCAACGACATCTGCTGATCTGGTAAGATTTTTAAGCTTTAACCGAACCTTAATCGTACAACTTTTGCAAAAGCGAGGGCCTGGCTTAAAGTGAGTTCTTTCTCATGCTAATATTTTCAGCTTTCAGTTGGGACTTCATTGTTTATAACCTAGAAACTATTTCCTGTTCTACATATATTTGTGTAATATTCGAATCAATAGTTAGGAATATCATGTTTTTTTCAAAATACATATATATATATATATTTATATTATCATATGCAAACATAAAGTATGTTCTTTCAGAGACAGAGGCCGCTCTTCAGACGAGTTTTAAACAGAATTTCCTAATGAAAAACCCCAAAACTTTCTCACACTATTTAACCCCTAACGAACATGAACAAATTATACAAACAAGTTATTGTAAAAGTGTCGAAACTTGGTAAGATCATCGTGTGTTGTTGTTATTGTCCATATACAATTATACATACCTATTGCAATTGAATATACTTACCCAAAACGAATGTAGGTCTACCATTATTTATAAACACCACTCTGAAATAATCTAAACTAAGTTTTACGTCTCCCCAAATATCTGATTGTTGCAACAGCAGATGAAACATACTATATATTGTAACCGTTGCCGGCTCAGATCGGAATCCAGATCCAGATTCTGATCCGCCCTGCAGTCGGCATAACTTTGAATAAACATTTAATATATACCATATAATATATATCCATATATATAAACATATTACCTGCATATGGCACTTTGGTGCTTTGTGCGTCCTACTGCGTTTCTATTGATTATAATTATGCCCGTTACTCGTAGGGTCCAAGGTGAAGTATATCTCGGGATCTATAGGTCCAAAAGCTACGAAATTTAGGATGTAGGCTCCTCTGAAACTAATATTTAAATTTACTGAAAGTCCACAAAATAAAATATTTAGATAATAGGAAAAGGTACACTTTTTTATATAGGACCACTGAGTAGCGGGTATCACACAGTCGGTGCATTTCGACTGTATTATTACCTATTTTATTTTAAAACCCATTTCTCGAGCATATTTGCAGAGGCTCTTGTTCTTGGAGATGAGATCTGGGGGATCGGGAGAGGCTTTAACTTTTCGTAGTCGATTGGTCGATTGATTACCACCTTATTCGGTATGCTTTGAACCATATTGGAATTACATTTTTATATCAAACTGCACATTTATAATATTGCTAACTCTGATTATCCTGAATATGTTTTCTATATATTATTATTATCTGTGAAATTTTCATATACAATATATATATATAAATATATACATTTCTATATGTCTTCCTAGCAACTGCAACGATATTCGATTTCCCGAACAGTGCTCTCTCTTAATATTACTCAATTCAGTGCTGTATTTTTGTGAAATATCGTTTCAAGGTATCATTTGCTTGCTATATAAGCGGTTTACATTGGCTCCCAAGCCTATCCTATATTTATTTTATATACTTTATATATATATTAACTAACAACTCATATGATAAGTGTGGCAAAAGGTTAGGGTTTGTGAATAGTACCTGTGTTTAATGGCAGTTTGAAGAAGCGTAGCTCAATTTTTAACTGGTTTTGGGAAGTCGTTTCTCTTTCATTTCAGAAAAGGTTCTCTATACGATGTGCGTTTACACAGAGAGGTAAGTATGACCACAAGCCAGTTGTAGCGCGTTTAATAACCCATATTTCGTTAAGCATTTATTTTGGGTCCAATGTCAAGCCGTTTATTTTGCAATCAAATGATATACATATATATTTTTGAAATTGACATTTCTGCATACATTTCCATTTATATTTGATTTAAATTACGTGCTTTGATCTATTTGCAGGACCAATTGAGAGAAAAGTTTATTATATTCCCATAATCTCATTGATATATGTATTTTTACCAGAAATTATCGCAATATATATACATATTTTTTTGACATTGAAAACTTTTATTTATCTGAATCATTATGACTGACTATCTGTGTGTTTCAGCCCCATGTCACCGTGATATCTTCCAATATCTCTGATCCGAAATTAGTTTTAGCTTTCAAAGTAGTTCCTAAATCGTTGTATATAAAATTAATTGTATTACTAGTAATACTTTTCTCATGTCATCGATATTGATTATTTAAATTTCCAAATAAACTTTTCAACTAACGAAAAAACCCAGTAAAGATTATTTTTCACGTGGAAAAGCTGATTTTTAGGACATTTCCCATCCAAACCGCCAAATAATAATCACCATTTCACTTAATTTGTAGCGTTTTATTACTACAATAATTTTTTTTTTTTTTTATTTTATCCCTTTAGCACTTTGCAGCGAAACATTGAAAGTGGAAACAGAAACTCATTCAGTGGTTTGGGCACATACATCGAGTTATTTGTTTTTTTTTTTTTTTTTTTTGTTATTTATTTACGTGTTTACTACAAGAAAACTTACATTGAGATGCGGCTGTGATAAGATTCAAACTGATTTTGTTCTTTGTGGTAATTTCTGTTAGCTTGATATCCGTTTTTTAATTCTTGTACTCCCCTTTCTCTCTTTTAAAATTAACATACATCTATTTTTACTTCGTTTACATCCTAATATTTATAATATTTAACTTTATTCATTTTTTCTCTTTCCATTTCATCAATCTTTTGTTTGTTTATTTTACTCACACTGGGATGTGTGAGCTTGTCTCTAGAGAAACCTTCCTCCTATCGTCGTCGATCACTAAGGCCAGAGCTCTTTTGGGGCGCGGGGAATATCGAAATAATGGGGGGTAGAAATTAATATCTGGAACAAGATCTGCTTGGGGAATCACACGCTCCGCTTTAGTGTGTCTTAAGACTACTTGCTGCCCAAAAGCTAAATTTTTTTACATTGCCAAAAACGTTTTGCAAGTGTTTTTTCTTTTTTTTTTTTATCCATTTTCGTTTTTGTACTGCTGCCAGTTTTATCATCCAAATTTGTAATTTGCTTTTAGTTTATTATTTCTCGTGGCTTAATTTTAAATACATCATTGAACGTCAAATCAAAATGCACTAGTTTAGATGTGCTTTTATCGGATTTTTACAATATAATCTTTCTTAATGTACACACTTTTGTTGTGCAGAGCTGTCCAAATCAGAGAAAACGTGTGTATGGATGTTGGAATTGGACAAATAAACATTGTATATATACATTTGAATATATATAAGAGTGGATAGTCTACTGCCGCTGACGCTAGGTTTAGGGTTAACTGCAGATAGCTTTTAGGATAGGAGCACAAATTATATACTTATAGGACAACTACTAAGAGTAACTCTTTTCGTGAACTGCGCCGGGCGATCTTCTGTCTCGGCAGTTTTTGAAAAGTGCGGCAAACAGGGTGCTGACTTTGTTGTCGGCATTTGTTTTGTTTGTCTTAAGGACCTGGACCCTCCCCCGGCTTTCGTCTCTGCGTAGTCTATGTCGCAATTAACTGAAACAGAATAAATTGTTTAAAATGATGTTCGTTAATGGCGGATGGAGTTCGCTTACCGCTTTGACTGTTGCCTTGATAAAGTCTTTCTTTTCTGTTAGATCAAAGTCTGGATATTTCGCATACACTTGCTTGCACACAGTTTTCATTGTTATCTCCTCGAGATTGGCTTTATCCAAGATCTCCTTGACATAGCCGCGTATTTGTTCATCCTTTAAATACAATTAGTAATGATTACTTTAGTTAATACACCTTAGGAGGAGAAAACTAACCGTTGGGAATGCCTGTTTGCCCTTTTTGGTTAGTGGCTCGTCCTCGTCGGATTCATCCTTGTCATCGATATCATCATCCTCTTCCTCGGACGACTCTTTCTTTGATTTCTTCGATCGACCATCGGCTTTTGGAGGATGGGAAAAAAAAACGATTAAAAAGCGCTCTTGGGGAATCCTTCCCTGGACTTACCCTTTCCAGCTGGTTTTGACTTGTTGTTAGCTTTGCTATTTTTCGCAGGCGTTGTGGGTTTCTTACTCTTTTTGGGACGTTCCTCCTGTGAGGAGAGTCATGTAACTACTGGATACAATGCAATTTAGATGACTTACCTCGCTTTGATCACTGCCAAACTCGGACAGCTCCTCCTCCTCCTCATCTTCGGATATATCCTCTTCTTCGCTATCGGAATCCTTACGCTTTCGCGCCGCTGCTCCGCGCCCTCTGCCTCTTCGTCCAGCTGGCGCAGGTGCTGCTGGTCGTCCACGTTTGCCCACTACGCCCCGCTTGCGTTTCGGGACCTGTATGGGTGGGGAGACGTTTCAAAATAAGTAATGGGAAACAATCGTTAATAGATTAACCTACATCACTATCGGCCTCGGAAAGTTCGGATTCCTCTTCCTCCTCTGAATCAGAGTTTCTTCGGCGACTCTTACGCGCCGGACGACCGCGACTGCCACGGCTGGGAGCTTTTCGGGCAGCTGCACCTCCGCCGCCACCACCAGCACCACGACCGGCATCGGAGTCCGAATTTCCCGAAGGATTGTACTATTGATAAAGATACAAATAATTATAAAATCTTTTCGTCATTTTGCATAACCAAACTCCTCTTACATCTGAGCCAGACTCGGAGTCATCATTGCGTCTCCTCTTGGCCACTGCCACTTTGTGCTCGCTCTCCTCAGAGCTGGAGAAATCAACATATGCGGACATTTCTGCAAAAACATAATAAAAATTAAATTAACCTTAAAAGGGAAATTTAAAATCTACGATAAGCATACTTTTTCCTGCGGTGGATCGCCTGGGACGTCCAGCGGAATTGCGCGCAGAACCTCTGCCAGCTGGACCACTAGACTTGGTGCTCTTGCGCTTCTTGTCTTCCTCACTGGGCGGATCCTCCTCATCCTCATCCTCGTCCAGATCCTCTTCCTCGGCATCTTCCTCATCTTCATCGCCCTGCTCCAAGCAGAGAGATTCATCGGGTTCCATTAGGAATTTGAGCACCCGCAGCACAATCTCGTTTTTGCTGCCCTTGCGATCGAGCACAAGTATCTCGCAGATGCTGCGCAAACCCTTGTTATCGACCTTTTTGATGGACTCCAGCTTCTTGTTGTACTCGGCCGAATCCTTGGCGAACTCGAAGCCGGCAAAGGAGCGCAAGTTCTTCTTCACCACGTTGTTCTTGCCCTGGGCGCCAAAGCAGAGCTAAAAAAGGGCGGGATATATCAAAGTTTGTATTACACGATTTGTAAGTTTTGTGTTTAGCTTACTGCATGCAGTGTTTGGAGCCCATCCACGCGAGTCTTGTTTATGTTCTCGTTGATGCGATCGATCTCGGCCAGAGCCACGACGTTCTCATCGTCCTCGGCTACCTCGTTGTTCTTGTCCAAGCCATCGTTCTCATCAGCATCATCTTCGGCGTCTTCATCATCCTCTTCATCGTCATCGTTCTCCGCTTTGCCCACCTTGCCGTTCTTGGCTTTTGTTGGCTCGGCCTTCTTGGCTTTTTCTGCTCCTGCCTTTGGCTTTGCCTCATCTGTGTCATCCTTCTTCTTGTCATCAGCTTCCGGTTTGGCTTTCTGCTTCTTGTCACCATCCGCGGTGCTGGCTTTGTCATCTTCGTCCTCGTTCTCATCCGGCTCATCGCCATCCTCTGTATTTTCATCATCCTTGTCGTCGTCCTCCGTCTTTTTAGCAGCATCCTTGCTGTTACTAGATTTCTTTACAGCCGGCGAGGGGGATTTCTCCTTTTTGTCTGCAGCGACTAAAAGAATGAATTTTAAGATAATATTATTACAAATATAAAAACATCAACATATTGTAAATAAAAAATTGTTAAAAAAAACTATCTTCAACCTTGGGAAGTCCAATGCTAGGCTTTGGGAGCGCAAAGGGGACTATGAATATTGAAGTTTTGCTGTACCTCGACTCTTACTACGCACAACCCATATAGAAGGATTTAGCATGAACAATAGCCAAGGAGAATATTTGGAGAAATAGAAGAAAATTTAGCATAGTTTTCGAATAAAGTTTCGTAAACATTCGCGCGGAGAGGATTCGAACCGCATGCCGCAACACCATAAACAAGAGACGGAACGACGCGTTAGACCACAGAGCCACTGGGAAACTCTCTCAACACGTACATAAACACCAATAGGAATCCCAAAGGGAATGGGAGACAGAGAGAATCAAATAAGAGAGCAGAGCACTCGGGGCCCCCCACCAGCCCCCAGAGGGAAAGAGAGAGACAACAAGAATAAAGTTCGCCGCGTTTCTGAAACGCGCGCAAAATTCATTTTATGATTTTTGTTTTTCTCTCTCGTTCTTAGCACGCACACACACACTGACAGGTTGCGGCTGTGTGCGCGTGGCTTTTATTTACCTGCATCCGATTCGGGAGCTGGAGCTGCCGTTGCGTCTCCTTTGGCTTTTTTATCAGCGACGTCATCAGCGGCCGCAGCAGAGGCGTCGACATCGGCAGCGGCAGGGGGTGTCGCTGCATCGGTGGCCTTTTCGGCTTTGGCCTCCCCCGCGGCGCCCGCTGCATTTTCCACATCGCTTACCTTATCGGCGGCATTTTCTTTGGCTGCCGTTTCTGCCGCTTTGTTAGCATCCTGCCGATGGAAGGGGAACATGGAAATATACAAAAATCACTCTGAATTACACTGGCTAAATTTTGGCGGCCACTACCATTGGTTTTTGTGCGTTTTTATTCGGACAAGAGTGTTTCCACGGCGGGCTTGTGTATGCGTGTCTTTCTCCGAGCGAGAGGAGAGAGGCGATAGAAATTGAAAAAACAACATTGCAAATCTATGAGGCGGCCACACTCGCCGTCCCGCTCACGCGCACGTATTTGTCGGGGGCCCGACGAGCGCAACGACGCCATGTTTATACACACATAAATGAGCGGGGAGAGAACGATTGTCGGGCACTTTGCATCCACACGGTGGCGGAGAATTTGTTGCGCTTTATTTACACACAAAACACCTTTCCGATCGTGCCGTTTTCTATGCGCCCAGCCGGATTGCACTCTCCGGCGAGTTTTCAATACTTTTTTAGCAATTTACATACCATAATTCTAATGGTTTTTCTGTTTTTTCGTCAGCCGACACACATTCAATCTGGTCACTAGAAGTGGTGCGATAGTATCGCGGGCGGCAGGTACTAAAAAATGCCACGCCGCATAAAGGGGGTTCTTTTCTGGCGTAGTTTTGGCGGGCTTTTAAGGGGTTTATAAAATGTTAAATAAACGATTATGAAATTTTATAAATCATACAGGGACCAACAAAATAATTGATTTTGCAAACAAAAACATCACTAGCTTGGAAAAGCAGCTAAAATAAAAAAAAATTAAATAATTACTACCAATCGGCGGCCAATTGAATGGTCTTTAAATATCCCAATGAATTTTTACTAATAGACTTTGATACATTAAACTCAGTTTTATTTGTTACTTTTTTAGAATTATTTAATCGCTGAATATAAATTTTTTAGTTTTTGTGCGTTATTTTTTCGTAGTCACTGAAAGTGAAATATCTTGTCTTTAAATTTTCGTGAAAAAATTTAAGCGGGAAAATATTAAAATACTAATACAAAACTAATAAATACATTAATAAGTATTTTTAAGGTTTTAAGGCTACATTAATTTAAATTTAAGTTTTTTTTTTAATTTACAACATATTTCTATTGTGCCGGTTATCGTTATTTTGGGTTTTTGGCGCAACGGTCCCACTGGCAGAAAAAAACGCGCGGCGTGTTTTTGCAAACAAAACAAATTTGGCAAATCCTTGGCATTGTCTTTTAAAATCAAACATTGGTTTATATTCTGCTGATTTGGAATAACTAGACTGCCATGGGAATTTTGGGCTTATCCAAGCTCATTGCCGACTTGGCCCCGCAGGCCATTCGCGAAAGTGAGATCAAGAACTTCTTCGGTGAGTTACCAACGCTTTCTTTAATTATAGAACAAATTCCTAGGTTGAACTATTTTCTTTTAAAGGTCGCAAGGTGGCCATTGATGCTAGTATGTGCCTGTATCAGTTTCTCATCGCTGTGCGTGCCGAGGGCGCCCAGTTGGCCAGTGTAAATGGTGATCCCACTTCCCACTTGATGGGCATGTTCTATCGCACCATCCGTTTGCTGGACAACGGAATCAAGCCGGTGTATGTTTTCGATGGAAAACCCCCGGATCTAAAGTCCGGGGAGCTGGCAAAGCGAGCCGAGCGACGCGAGGAAGCGGAGAAGGCTTTGAAAGCGGCCACGGATGCGGGAGATGATGCCGGCATCGAGAAGTTCAATCGCCGATTGGTGCGTGTGACCAAGGATCACGCCAACGAGGCCAAGGAGCTGCTCTCGCTGATGGGCGTGCCCTTTGTTGAGGCTCCCTGCGAGGCGGAGGCGCAGTGCGCTGCCTTGGTTAAGGCGGGCAAGGTCTATGCCACTGCCACGGAGGATATGGATGCCCTCACCTTCGGTTCCACGAAGCTGCTGCGATACCTCACCTACAGCGAGGCACGCAAGATGCCCGTAAAGGAGTTCAGCTACGACAAGCTGCTCGAGGGTCTGTCCATCAACAGCCGGGAGTTCATCGATCTCTGCATCCTGCTCGGCTGCGATTACTGCGAGAGCATCAAGGGCATTGGGCCCAAGCGAGCCATTGAGCTGATCAACAATTACAGGGATATCGAGACCATACTGGACAATTTGGATACCAGCAAGTACACAGTGCCCGAGAACTGGAACTACAAGGTGGCGCGCGAGCTGTTTATCGAACCGGAGGTGGCCAATGCCGAGAACATCGATCTCAAGTGGACGGAACCCGACGAGGAGGGCCTGGTCAAGTTCCTCTGCGGCGACCGGCAGTTCAATGAGGAACGCGTTCGCAGCGGCGCCAAGAAACTGCTCAAATCGAAGCAGGCCCAGACCCAGGTGCGACTCGATAGCTTCTTCAAAACCCTGCCCAGCACACCGAGTGCCATCAATGCTGCCAAACGGAAGGCCGAGGAGGCCAAGAAGAGTGCCAACAACAAGAAGGCCAAGACCAGCGGGGGCGGAGCTCGTGGAAGAAGACCCAAATAGGAAGCTCGGGTTGTGGTCTGGAAAAAACATACAATTCTTTTTTTAATATTAAACTTATCCGTATTTAAAGCCTACGCATACAATAATAAAAACTACATCTTTGAGCTTAATCCTAGTTGGTCTGCTTGTGGGCGCGGTGAGGTTGGGATGTTGGATTATGGATATATTGGATTTTGAATTAAGAGCTTGGATTCTAAGGATTCCTAGGGAGCTGGGCTGTGTGGGGGACTACAGCAAATACTGCTTGGCCAAAGCGCGCAGAAATCGCGATTTCCGCACCATGGCGCTCTCTCGTTTGATCTCCTCGTTGTTGTTTGCGTTCAGCTCCAGGGTGCCCATCATGGAGATCTGTTTTGATTGAGAATAAAAAAAAGTAAATATCATTTCTCGCTGGGGAAGCTACCGCTTTTTACCGCTTCCAGTTTCCGACTGTGCTCGCCACGTTTCGCGTGCAGGTTGACGATAAACTCCAGCAGCGTGGTGTCCCAAATGCAGCTGTAATACGCATCCATGGCGTCCGTAAAATTCGACGACTTCTCGCTGAGATTCTTGAACACAATGCCGTAGTCGATCTCATCGAGAAACTGGCACAGAACTGTGGCCTGCATGTGGCAGCCGAGATTGGCGGCACACCGAATCATCTTGCGGATGACATAGTCATCGGCCACATTCCTTTGCAGCGGCATCGTGCAGTAATCCGTTCCGGTGACCAAAGCGTTCACATAGCAGCGCATGGCGGACTCATTGTTGCCAATGGCCAGGTCTAGGTCGCCCTTCATCTTTAGCCAGGATATGGTCTGGGGATAGTAGGCCAAGGCCTCGGATAGCAGCCACTGAAGGATCTCGCAGACGCTCCTCAAGCTGTAGCTGATGGGGCTGAAATAGGGAAAACCAAGACGATTAGCTTGGCATTATTACATCTTAAAAGTAAGCACTTTACTTGTTTATGCTGGTGGGCCACAGCTGCATGTACTCGCAGCTCAGATCATGATTGGGGTCGTCCTTGAGGATGTTGTGGATCTTGCCCAGCATGGAAATGGCCAGCCCAAAGACGCTCTGGTGACGGATGCGTTGCAGGAAGGCCTGCAGGGAGCTGATCCCGCCCATACCCGACGAAGCCCGCTTGGGGACATTGAGGAACATGCTGAGCATGAGCTCCCAGGAGTCGCGACACACCTTCTTGGGGCCCTTCATCTTCTCCATCTCGATGAAGGTGGCGGCAAAGGCCAGCGGCATTTCCAGCGGACCTGCCCGCTTGTCCAGGTAAAGTAGAGGTGGGAATTCCGTGAGGTTGAGCAGCATGATCGCACAGCTCTCGAGGATGTCCGGCCGCGGGATGATTGAGTCTCCCGCCTGCAGGGCACCCAGGCATTGCTTGCATCTACCGCTGAGTGCTTGAAGGTCCAGCGGTTTCTGGTGCCACTCCTCTAGGCATTGCGTAATCTGTATATGCAGGATTTCCCAGGTGAGCAGCTTGCACATCAGCTGCACATTGGCCGCCATCTCCTGCCGTTGCGTCTCCGACTTCAGTACGCTCAGCATGGACACTGCGTCTATGTAGTTGCCCCTGGTGGCCAGTTCTCTTGCTTTTCCCAGCAGCACATAACTAAAATCCTGCAGGAAGCTAACTGGCATGGCCATGATCAAGGCCTTCAGGGGCTGTGGCACATCCCAGCTGGGATTGATGGCCCAGAGGGGTTTGGCAGGCGCTGTGCCGCAGAGTTTCACCAGCAGTATCCTCACTGTATTGGCATTGGTGCAGCTGATCAGTTGTCGCTCCAAGGCGCCCACATCTATTCGGTTCACTGGAGGAAAGAATGCAAACATGAAGTTATCTTACTTACAGAAATATCTTTGAGAACACTTACTCTTCGAGTGGCACATCCAGTCGGAGAGCGAGGCCAGCGAGTTCGTGGGCACTGGCGGTGCTGCCTGCAGCATCTGCTCATCCAAATCCTTAAGCTCTTCGGCCGTAAAGAGACCAAACCCCCGCACTGTCTGCAGCAATGGCCGCGACTGTCCTCCCTGATGCATCAAGCAATCGATGAGAAACTGCTTGAGCGCCTCCTGCTCCTTGGGACTGCAGTGGCCTAGCACCTCCTGGAGACCCTCTACCAGCGGCGGCAGGCAGTCCAGTTCCCGATATTTCTCAAAGTATTCCACGCTGCCAAATATGCTGCCCCACTCGAAGATGTTGCGAACGACATTCAAGGCGGCCACTTGCAGTTGCAGCTGAACGGTTTCCTTAAGCAAGCCTGTAGAGAGCGTGCCCTCGATGTCCAGTTCCAGTTGCCTTCGACTCACAAGTGGAATTTCCCTGGCTTTATTGTCTAACCGCAGGATGGGCACAATGTCCGCATAATTGTTAAGCAGGGATTGTTGAAACCGTTCCAGGAGAGTCTGAGCCTGGGCACTGATGCCACAGGCTTGCAGTAAACCCTCCAGTTCCTCCGGCCGTATGTGACAGAAGTGGAGCGTGGTCTGAGGGGGTATGGCCTGCAGGTTGCTATTGCAGGCGGCGGCCGCTTCTCGGGCCAAGACATACTGTTTGGTGTACAGGTAGTACTGGGCCAGCTCATAGTGCAGCTGGGCCCGCAGCTCCTGTGGCGTAATCAGATGCATTAGGTCATAGTTCTGACCAGTGCCCAGATCGTCGCACTGCAGCGTTACGAAGCTATCGTAGTGGAAGACATAGAAGGGCTTCGCCGAGGCGCACAGCTGTTGCAGATACTCGATGGAGGGTTGTGTGGGTGTCTCCAAAAACTGCTGCAGTTGATCTATCGTTTGGTACCTGGACAGATAAAAAAAAACTTGTTAGCAGGGAGGATATGGAGCACCGCTGTTCACCTACATATTCGGCGGACGTTGCGTTTTCAGAGCCTGTTCCTTGATCAGCTGTAACCGCAGCAGCAGTCTGTGATATATGGTCAGGGCAAACCTCGCTGCTCTCTCATTGCCAGCCGCAGCTAAGGTTAAAGATTGATTAATATAACTTTGATTTATCCTTTCGAGGAATATACTCACAAATCTTCATGTCGAATTCACTGGGCAGGGGAATACCTAAGGGGCGACCATAGCTAATTGTGCAGAGATCTCGCAGCAGGGCCAGCTGCATGAACACTGGCAGGTTCTTCTCGAGCGCATCCAGATCCCACTTCAGCCAGGTGGCAACCTTGAGCTCCAGAATCTTGAGGGCCAGCTGCTTTCTCGTCAACTGTAAGCCATTCTCTCCCGCAATTTGTGGAATGGGTGGCACAATCAGGGCGGCGGAAGCGGCAGGAGTGGGCGCATTGGCACCGCCAACCACGCCGGGAATGGGACCGCCGGAACCGGGAACCGCCAAGCTCTGCAAGTCGCTGCCCGGCGTCACCACCGATGCCATTGCCGTGTCCGGTGTCATGCTGATGAACTGCATGATCAGCTCCATGGCGCTGGGCTCTGCAACGGAGAGGGTAAGCCGTCATAATCATCGGAGATCCGAAATATTCCACAAGTGATTCCCCCTTACCGGGATGCGGGCGCTGTAGGTGCTGCGTTATCTTGTGCGGATCGAGCAGAAACTCGAACCACAGCACCGTCTCGGCGGCCAGCGGCACGGGCTTCGGCTTGAGCGGATCATCCATGCTGAATCCTTTCCGAAATCTCCAATCAAAACAAAAATTAAACAAAATCTCGTTCAGCAGCGCTGCATGGCGAAATTATCGATGACGAGACAGCTGGCGGTCAATTTTTTCTTGTCCACTTCTGCGGGCGAATGGTCACACTGCGTGCTCGCGCTCTCATTTTTGTACCGAAAATACTCAAAATTGCGCTATATTCGCGTGATTTCCGGCTATCGGTAAATGCAGCGCAAGACCGGAAACGGAAATTACGAACACCTACAAGTGTAAGCGTGTGAAAAATAATGATTATTTTGGATTTGTAATTCAATTTAATTTTTAAAATAATTAAATTAGCAATTTCTTTAATTTTACGAGTTCAGCGGATTTGTATCTAATTTTTATATATTCATACAAATAATCATATAACAAATTATTTGATTATTTAATGTTATATCCACTTTGAAAATTAGCTTTAAAATTAATACGAAATAAGTTTTCAAAAATATAAAATGGTATCTATTATATTAATTTAAAATTACACAAACAATTAGGTAATATTATTAAATATATTATTCTCCAATTTTGTTGTTGACAGTTGTAATGTCTTTTTCAGAACTAGATTATAAGATATTGTTATTTTACATAATAAAAAAGTAAAGTACTTATTAAATTTAACTTAAAAGAAGAGCAACAAGAAAATGTTTTATTTACATTTTTTATATACTGTTTATTCATCTGACACATTTCTTTTCGATTTTTGGTTAGATTTTCAAAAAATCGAAACCCCTTTTTTATGCAGCATCCAATCCTAAAATTATTTTTCACCTTATTTTATTTGTGTGTGCAGAGTTGACACATTTTTGGTTTTATCTCCGCCTCATTGGACGTCATAAAATTCTAATTTATATCGCCTTTGCACATAAATCGATGGACATAATAATAATAAAAAAAAACAAACAGAAAACGATCAAAGGGGAGTACCTAATCATTCCTTACTGCCCAAGACATCGGTTGTTTTTTCGTTGTTGTTGTTCATTAAAAATGTAAAATAGCTTGAAAAACTATTCGGGTAATTTATGCAAATATTTATGTTTGTTGAATTTCGAGTGAGTTGCTCTAAAGTTGGACTGTCTTCGACTCTTTAAGCTCGATTTCGTTGGGGGCACTGTGAGAAATATATGAATATTTCACATTTATTATGGATAATAATTCCCTTTCGGCGATGGCTACCTTTCTGCCAGTGTAATGGAGCTCTAACTTCCTTCAATTTTATAGTTGTCTCTTATTTTTTAGAGCCGTCTCTGATCGTGAACTTTATGAGCATTTCTTGGACCCCCGATAATCTGAATCTTAAAAAATATTTAACGTTCAATCAGGTGATTTTATGCAAATTACACGTTTCCAATTTAATACATATGCATGGCGGGTCTGTGGCGGTGACTCCTCCGTTTTTATGGCATTTTTCATCTGCTTATGAAGATTTGTTTCAGTGGATGAGGCTGACCGCGGCTAGAGGCACGTCAACGAACGTCTAGAAAAAAAAATCCGACGGAATGAAATTTCGAAATAGAAACATATTTTATTTCTGGGGTCACGATGGGCGATAATCTTTTTACTTTGTTGTCTCGCCATTTTTCCTATAATTATGCAATAAATAACGCAGCAAGGAGACTTAATTTTCGAATGCTTCTTCGCATAAGAAAAGCGTACAAATCTTTTTTAGTTGTCTTTCTTTTTTGGGGGGAAAAGGCGGGCGGGTGGCACGGGAAAGGGGCTCTTTTTTTCGGGGGTGGCCCATAAAAACGTCAAATGCGTAAAAGTATTATTCCGATTTTCGTGTTAATATCGTCATAAATTTTAATAATAAATTGACATCGAAAAAGAATAAACCTTTGAGTCTAAAATTAGCTCTCGCCTTGAAGTCTTCGGGGAATATGGCCATAGGTATTCATTCATAGTTTGTTGAAGCAGCCCGAAAATTCCAATCGAATGATCCGATGCGAATCCGAACCATTTGGCTCTATCTATCATAGTTGCCCGAATCAGCGAAATTTCTAATCGCTTTCAGGTTCAAAGTTGGCACCAAGGAATGCGCCTGTTTTGACGATTCGACTTGGGACTATTAAAAAATATTAAAAGCTTAACGTTAGCTAAGTCATTGCTAAATAACATTGATTAGGCGCCTGATTTCGAAAGCATGTCAGCTGGGTTATCTTTCAATTTCGAAATCACTCGAACGAACACAGCTTCGGATCAGTGGCGTTTCTCGGTCAGGGTGCCATGAAAGGTATGTATATATATGTATGTTTTCGGGATTGTGCTTCCTTCCTCTGGTTTCCCCAACTCTAAAGTCTGATTAGATTCCCGAAATAGTTGTACTATTTAGTTGCTAGGGGAAGTGGCAGCCATAGTCTCTGTTAAATATTTGCATAATATGCCATACTTTGTTCACAAATTAATGTAAATTTCGGTACACCTCTGGCTCTAGAAAACCAGAAAGCTCTGGGCCCAAAAAGTTAGCATAGCAAACAAAACCGAAAAGAGGAAAACAAAGGCCGAAAAACAGCTTTGGAACTCTATTGATTGGGTCGTAAATTTGTTTGCTTTTGGGGGTTTCTGGCGCGTCTTTTGTCGGGCTCATTTGCATTTTATGCAGGTTGATGTTGAGCTCGTGCCATTCACAAACATCGATCGACGCACACACACAGTCCCCGAAATATTTATGGCTTTGGCCTAGCTATCATTCAATAATCTTTGCATAACTAAACTGACCCAGTGAAATTCTCCATTGTCTTGGGCCGCCATCTCTGGAGTTTTGGCTTGGGAAGATTCCGATCAGCGAATCTATAGTATGTGCCATTAATGATATCTCTTTCTGCGAGTCCACAGCGTCACAGAAGAAAATATTCATCACATGAGAAACATTTTTTAAATGGTCTTACGCATGAAAGGAAATTAATACACTTTCTAAAAGATTATTTAACAAATTAAACATAAATTTAAAGCGATTTAGTTTCAAATATTTTAGATAATTTGGATGGGATCACAAAATACTCATTGGAGTGGTTTAAAGATGAAATAAAAAGTTTATTTTTTTGGTAGTAAATATTTTCTAACACTATAAAAACTTTGTTGAAAAAGTTAATCTCTATTTAAAACTTTAAATTACAAAATACTTTAAATATAAAAAATTGTCAGAGAGTATTTTCTATAGCTATGTATATCCTAAGCGATTTGAAACACACATTTTAGTGAGTTCTAAATTTTATTAAAAATGTTCTTGCCTGCCTTTTCTCCTCTAGATATGTTATTAGATGCCATAAATTAACTAAATTCATTGCTATTGCTAAATCTTTTTACGTACGCACCACGAGACCACGAGACAAAAAGAAAAACCACCAAGAAAATACCGAGAACAAAAAAATCAAAATAAAATTTAAGGAACGGGGAAAAAGTTTTCGAAATGTGTTTTCTTGTCGAAAGAATTCGTGTCTGTCGTCTGCTGGCAGGCGGCATGGAAACAACGACACGAAAATCTTTCAGCAGCAGTTGACACACACGGACGGACAAGCGGACAGGCGGACAATCGGACGGCTGGGAAAACCGGACGGACAAAGTACGGAACGAACACCTCCTACGCAACTACTCCGGGGAAGATGGGGTGCTGCTGATGATGATGTTGATGCCAGGGCGGGGGGCTTTGGTTCGGAGAATGTCGCCTCCTCCAACTGACTGAAATGAAAATTGTGGCAAGCTTTTTGCGGCCACCGTGTCGCCGCTGATGGCTTCTGAAATGATGCAAAGGCGCATGTTGGGAAATTCTCTTCCCAATTTCAAGTCAAGATAATAATTAGGGAAAAGGGTCGATAGTCGAGGGAAGAAGTACCCTGAAAATTGTGAAAATTTGTGAAGAAAATTAATATTATTCTTAATAAAGCTGTTATGTACTTGGTTTTAAATTTCAAGGTTTTTTTTTCAGCTAATTTTGAATTTAACAATGCTTGATATTTATTTTAATTATTGAATTAAAAAAAAATTTTTTTAAGGACTAAATTCTATATAGGAAAAATGCATTGTTTATTTATATTTAATACTAGAAGTTTATTTTATTATTGTAATTTTTTAATATTAATATTTCATCATACTCTTTGTTAATATTATTATTATAGCCAGAAAATTAATATAATTCTGAAAATATTGGAGTTAAAATAATGAATATAAGCCTTAATGTCTATTGACTCTTAAATATATAAAAGAAATTTTCGTTTCACTGAAGAGAACATCTACAAAGTATTTAAAAAACACATCATTTAAATTTTTTTTATATTATCTGATTTTTTTATAGAAACCTATAGCAGGATCTTCAAATTCTTCGGCACATCCCTCTCAAAAGTTAGAGCATAATGAAATTATCTTTTTGTCGCCGCCACGGATTCTTCGTTTTTGGGGCTTTTTGGAAAACTATTTCAAAATGTGAAGGCATTTTCCATCTTTTTTTTGTCTTTCACAAATTACCTCCCTGTCGCCACAAGAAAAGTTGTTAAATATCCTCTTCGGGCATTCATTTAGTGCTAGTTGGGTGTCGGATTTTGGCCTAAATTTGGCCTTGCGTTGTTTATTGGAATCATTTACCACGTAATGGCTTCAATGGAGTGTCACTGGGATTTGCCCTACAAAATTTAAATAAATTCTAATGAACTCTACACGGAAATGTGGATCAATGGTCCCGAAAGAAAACTGTCAGCGGGAGGGCTTAAGATCTACGAGATCAAAGTTTCCCCTCCAGAGCTAGGCATATACTAATTTGGGAAATATCTGTAAGTTGGCAGGCAAGTGGATTGAAGTCGAAGTGATCGGAAAGATCTTTTGTGCCGAAAAAAACCACTCACTGAATGAATTTCCATTCATTGAAAGTTGCCACGGCTCGGCAATGCTTTTTGTTGTTGATGACGATCATCTTCAGCTTGCCAGTCACTTGATTTGGTTTTTTCTTGGTTTTTCGGTTTTACCGTTCGCGGCAGCATTAATAGCCCGAAAAATACACCTTGCCATTGCCAAACAAAATCGAATTCGGGGAGAAAAGAGCAGACTCCGGCGATCGTGTCTCTTGATGGCCCAGCAATGACACACATTTGTCAAAACGGGTTCACTTCAAAAGACCCCGCGAGAAAGGGAGAGAAAGAGCCGAGTTGCTGAAGGTGCAAGACATGACAACAAGGCAACGGCTACAACAACAGCAGCAGCAGCAACAACAAGTGAAAGACAAATGTGCGGGCCATCAATTGTCAAATGCCAAACGGGAGGAGATCACTTCGAGAGAAAAATATAGAAAAAAAGGAGAAATACACGGATATTATTTGGAAAAAATAGTTTTAAAATTAAATAGGTTACATGAAAGTTATAGATTTTTAAACTGGTTTTTTGAGATTCGATAAGTGTTTAATAAGCAATAATAAAGTTAAAGATACTGCCTTGTTCTTCAGCATCTATTGCAAAACTTATGAGTATTAGAGCTGCTATGCATCTGTATGCTGCTTGAACTAGTTGGGAATTTTATCGCATACTGTAATCTTTAGGCTTTAGGATACTTTAAAATAAATTTCCATTTAATTGGAAAAGATAATGCATTAAAAAAAAAAAATAATAATAAATCAATTTTAATTTTTTTTTGTATCTTCTCAACAAAATATTTAAACAAATGTA
The DNA here is from genome assembly GCA_018904815.1 of Drosophila ogumai. Taxonomy (NCBI): domain Eukaryota; kingdom Metazoa; phylum Arthropoda; class Insecta; order Diptera; family Drosophilidae; genus Drosophila; species Drosophila ogumai. The sequence continues at coordinate 47,451 of JAEIIJ010018910.1, read as the reverse complement.
TTTATAATATGTATGTATGTATAAGTATTAATCAATATTTACTTGATACCCAAAGAACTCAAATAGATTTTTCTTTCCTTTCTTTCTGTGTAGAAAAAGTGTACCCAACCTGATGGATTTCCCGCTGATGGTGTGGAAATTGTTGCACAATTGTTGCTCTCGCCATTCATCATCCATCCAAATCCATCGCCTTTCCCCTTATTTTCAGCTTCTTGGCCTTGTCAAGTCACGAGTTTAGTTTTTTCTTTCATTTTTATTTTTTGGGAGCCTTCAAGTATTTCGATTGTTCTGTTTGGCTTTTTGTTTGCCGAGCAAATATTACCAACTACCAGGCAGCGATCCCGAAAACACCTGGGGGTGCCGCCGAATAAATGAAGGAGCCAACTCATTTGTTTAATCGTTATTGAAACAGTTGGTCCCGGGTCTGTTCTGTTCCATTGCGTTAACCTGTTCGATCTGACTCCCCTTTATACACTCGATATGTATTGTGTCTGGTTCGCTCTGTTTGCCAAGTGTGTTTCCTTGATGCTCGACTGCAAACAGAGCTGCCACAACTTCCTAATAATTTGGTAATGTTTCATTAAGCTTCTTCAATGCGAGGCAGACAGACTTTCTTTAAAGATTAAGCAAATTTTAATTAACTCTCTGGGGTGCAGAGGAAACCCTAAAATTTATTTAAACTTAAATAAAAATCCGAAAGCTATAAATCGAGACGAGGGAAACTTTCCCGGGGCATAAAGTGAGTTGTCCGTTAAGAATTCAAATAAAACTTGGCCTGTGCAGAGGCAGGTAACAAAAACAGGTAGTTAAAGCAGCCACAGCCACTGCTGCTCCTACCCCCGCGGCACCCCCTTCTATGGAGACCTCTGTCGTCAGTCACTCCATTTGCACACACAACTTTATGGATTTGTGTGCGAAAGAATGAGGAGACCCGGAATGAGCCGCACTTATTAGTCTGTTAGTCTGTCTGCACTTAAATAAATCCTTCAGCAGAGGCTCGTCAGAAACTGTTTACCATGAAGAGCGTAAGTGGATTTGACAACTGTCAACTGGTCCCTCGGATCTCTCCTGCTCTCTGGGGCTGCCTCCTGCATGCTAATGACGCCTTGGGCAGGGATAATGGCGCAAGGGGGACCTGCACTTGCCACTTGACATTCCTGTCCCTGTCGCGGCTTCCCTTCCCATCATAATTTGTATATTCCTCATTAAAAACCAATAACGTATGGTTGCTGGGAAACAGGATTTTCTGGCGGGGAAAACAACCAGTTTTTTTTTTCTCTCTCTAGGATAGAAATGGTTGCCCTTATTTCTCTAGTGTGAGTATAGAGAAATATATAATTTAGTGTATATTATATATAGATATTATATCTTGTTGAAGTTTATCTTTGATAAATACTATACTCTTTCAAAAAACCCATATTTTTAGGAAGCAAAGAGTCCGGTTTTTATAATTTATATTTTCTTTATATATTTTTTAACCTTTATAAGGTTTACTTTATCTTGAGTTTATTTCAAGCGTTTTCAGTTGACTTTATATTTAATTTGTAATGTATTTGTAGAAGTTTTTATTACAAAATTCCTAATTCCTAAGAATAAAATCTACCTTGGCCTAATAAACTTAGAATATTAGGTGGCAAACAAAAAATAAACTTTTACGAGTTTTTACTTAGCAACCAAATAATTCCCACTTATCTTTTTGTATCTCTTAACTTTTTTGTATCTATTAACTATTAACCCCGTTCGACCTGCAATTTGGTCGGGCTTGATCAACTTTGACCCTGCTCAAAACACTTTATAGTTCACGGAATTGGTCACACACACACTAACACACTAACACCTTGGCCGACCGATCAACAGGTGGCTAGAGTTTGGGAATTTATGAAACTTTTTAATTAGGCCCCGTCTAGAGGGCGACTAATGAATTGACTCGAAGCGCACTGGCCATAAATTTTAATTATGCCCCAAGCAGCCAAGACCAGAGATAGAAAATATCTTAGAGGGAATGGGGGAGAGTTCGGCGGACTGTGGGATCTCTTCGTGGGTTAGAAGGACCGAGAGAGACACGGAATTAAATATTCAAAGCGACTTGGCGGAGATCATCGATGATACCGAAGCATTGACTGCTCTGTGCGTTGCGGACCAATGACCTTCCATCTTCTCCTCGATTCCTCGCCCGCTCCAATCAAGCGTGTCCTGTCCCATGTTCGCTCATTTCTTTCCAGAGCCTCTAGAGCCCCTAATCTGCCGCGCAGACACTTGTCCTAGCCGAAGTGTCGAAGGTGTCAAATTACAGCGACTTGGCTTGGTTCCAACACTTATCTGCCTGAGCACTGGGATTGGATTTGAGTTGGCGACACACAGAAATCTTTTCTATGCGGCGTGAGAATCGCTTTGGAAACCCGAAAGATGCCTGGGAATCTACAAGGAAATAATCAAATAAATTAAGTAAAAATGGATATAAATCAATATTCATAGCTGGGATTAAGTACAATGATTAAAAACCTTGGACTCACTTTCCTGATAAAGTGAATTAAATTTTATTTAACGATTTTCCTAAATTTCGTAGTACCTCCTCTTAATCAACCTGTTCCCCCTTTGCCTTTTTACGACCTCTCACATTAAGGCTTTTTATTGCAAAACGTAAATCAAACAATTTGTCCTAAATAAGTCACGTCTGCATATCTGAGTTTTGGGTTTTCTGGCCGCATCTTGGATATTTCTCTGCTCCTTGGTCCATTGTTTAAGCCCTTTTCGTTGGTCATTTGCCATCTTTTATTTATGAACTTCGAGTTGCGGCTCCTTGCGGATCCTTTTTGGGACTTGTGGCGCGCGTTCCTCTTGCGGTTTTATTGCTCCTTTTGTTTGGTTTTTTGTCTGTTTTATATGTTTGTTTTGTTTGTTTCCAGGGCTTTGTCCAGGGCTTTATCGAGCGTGTTGCATCTCAGGCGCTTGTAGCTTTTAACCAATTGCCTGGCACTTGGCGGCGGACATTTTAACAGGCCATAAATCTGATCGAGAGGCCCGAGACTAGCGGAGCTGTCAGAGCCAGCTGGGGCACTTAGCCAGTTTGATGACTCAAGCCGATCCGCCGATGCTGATGCAGACATTGATCTGCGTAAGACATAAATCATATAATCTCAGAATTCTAACTAAATTAGCTTACATCTTTGGGTTTATTAGGGTGCCTTATATTCCTAAAACTAATTTTAGTTCTTAGGTAATATTTGTTGGCTTGTTTTTATGCTTAAATTGAAAGGGAAATTATATTAAATAGTATTCCACTTATTTAAATAATTATAAATACAATTCCTTATCTATTAAATGACTACAAAGAGCCTTTTCTTTAATCGGATTATAATTTTAAATTGTACAAATAATTCAATGCATTTCAATTAATTTATTCCCTTTCAGTTTGAGTTAATCCTAAGCTTATCATAATAAGAATTATAAATACTAATCAAATCCAATACAAATTAAATGGAGATTAGAGAAATACCTTCATACTTTTACATAATCTTATAGCTAATGAACCTGTAACATTTTATTAAATTCCTACTCAATTTCAAATAAATTCCAGTAGGAAACAATTTTTGTTTTCATATTTTAAATTACTGAAAATAATAGTTCTTTAATCTTTGAATTCTCCTTGGTTTTCTCTCATTGGGGGATTAATCGGGGGTCCGAATCCGCTGGGCCATACAAATCATCCCACCCTAATGCAGATTCATATATATTCATTATGCTGTCAGATTCTGCGGCGCTTCGGTTGGGATTCGCTGGGCTTTTCGGTTAGGGTTTTTCATATTTTGCGCGTGCGCAGCGATGGCTCTGGCGTTCATAAATTTTTCACACCCCATGATTATCGTGCAGATTGGCCATCGTCTGCCGGCCGGCCGGCCGGCCACTTGGGAGAGCCAGGCAATTTAATAAATACTTAAACAATTTCCAGAGCCAACTCCGCGCAGTCGCAAGATTGTTGCGTGAACTGGAGTTCAAGTGAACCCGGCGGATTCGGCCCGAACCTGTTGTTCTCCCGAGTCCCGGGAATATTAATGCTTATGAATAAATTCCTGGCTTCACTCCGATAAGCCAAACGGAATTGCTAGCCTCCTCTCGCCCTCAGTCCCCATAGCGCCGTTTGGGTTTCAATTTCTGTTTGGTTTTCGGTTTGGGGTTTCGGTTTCTTCATTTGGCTTTATCGGAGTCGCGCTTGGCAGCCCCTTGCAGGCATTTATCAGCAGCAGCAGTTCCCCATTTCGATATGTAAATGGATTTTCGTTCTGCTGCGCTCTCTGTGTGGGTCCCAATTGATTTCCAATTTTTAGCGGAACTCCTTATCAGTTTGTATTTAATTTTTTCACTTTTTTTGGTTCTTAGCTGGGATCAAGTGCAGTCATAAAATATTTGGTTATGAAATTTCAAAGTAGAGTTGATAAAATGTAGAAGAACGCTAAAAAAAATCAATAAATACTTGAACTTAAAAATTGATAAAAAATTATTATTACTTCATGAAGAACTGGAGCAATAATTATATTAATTATTAATATTATAGAATAACTAACTTAATTTTTCATTTATTCTTCGATCTCAAGAACTCAAATGTATAGTAAAAATCTTTTGTTATATATAAAAAACCTTAACAACCCCTTTTTTCAGTCCTTGATCCCATCATAAACTTGTTATCTATCATTTATAATTTTAAATAGTCTTTTTTTTAGTGTATTTTACTTTGAATGCAGTTTTTGCTTATTCAAAATATCTATAAAAATTTGTATTTTATTAGCTTAGTCATTAGAATTGAATACATTATTGGGGATTTTAAAAAGAGAAATGCATTTCCAGCTAAATGGTCATAAATTCAACCGATTAATAAAAGCATTTACATATTTTTTAGATAGAAAAAATAAACCTAAAGAATATTCCTAAATGTGTCCTAATTAAATGTGGCCATGGGTCCCGCACACAAACTCTTAATTAAAACTTTGTATGATCCTAGTCCTAGACTGACATGAACTCAAGAGCTGCTCCGGCAGGCAGCTGTCGTCCGGCGTCATAAGAAGACAGCCAAAGAACCCGATCCCGAACCCAATCCCGAAGCCCCTCCTGCAATTCATTATCTCCGTCTGTCGCTGGGGGTCGGGGCAGCCATTGAAACCCTTTATTTGTTCGCTGCTTTTAAGCAAATTACAGCCTTTGCCAACTTACCTGCAGCAGCAGGTTGCTCGTTCATTCATTCGGCCGGCTACCTGCAACTCGCAACTGCAATGCCACGGCCAGGGCCACGGGCGATGGCACAGGCAAGGTCTGCATGCAAGGCGATGGAAGCGATTGCCCAGCATTTGCATAAGTCAATGCTATTCCTGGAGCGGATCTGGGTTTCTCGCTCCCCACCATTGGTTAGGAGACACACGCATTCCCACCTTATGGGATCCTAAATCTAAGATTTTATGAGCATAGCTCGGCATCAAACCTACAAGATAGTTGTGTATAGCTTTTCATACAAATTGTTATACAAATTTGAGTTAAAATAAGTTCTTAAGGTGAAGATTAAATAGTGTCCAAGTCAAGGATTATATTAATTTCCTAAATATATAATAAATATTCCCAAACAACAAAAGCTGGTTTTCTTAATCGATTTTTTTAAAACTCTCTAATAGCAAAATATCCTAAAAAATAAATCACTGTTAGGCAAATCTCTCAAATAAGTGATTAGATCATAGCCTTTTGACTATGCAGCAGCAACAGCAGCTTGTCATGTGCACAAAGTCCAACTCCAGGGGCCACTCAGGCCAATTGGAGACCCCAGATAGAGGAGTCAGACTTCCACACAAAAAAAATTACTCCAAGTTATTATTAAAAACATAAGTTAAAAAATAATAAAAAATAGTAAAGTTATTATTATTACTTTAAATTATTGTTAAAACATAAGTTATCGTATTAAGAAATCATTAAAAATAAAACCTTACCTATCAAAAGTTAATTAAAGGAAAATATTTATTTTTAAACATGTACACTTACTACTATTAAATAAACTATACTTTATGTGATAAAAAGTATAATTACTGTATAATAATTTACTATATATTATTTTATCTGTTAAAAAGTATATATACAATTTTTAAACTCTAAGAATTTTTTAAAATAACATTTTTGTGTCTTCAAAAAATGGCAAATATTTTCATAATTTTGATTTGAGCAAATGCCAACTTCGCTGGGCAATTTGTGTGTTATTTTTTCACCATGCCAAGCCATGCCATGCCATGTCGCTGGAGGAGAGGAGCAGGAGACCGGGCTCGTAGCCAGAGCAGCGTCAGAGTTCCACCAGTTAAACGCTTCACCTGTTCGCGCAAGGCGTGTGCTTGTCTTGCCATGGTCATAACTCTACAACCTGCCCCGATTTGCGAGGGGAGGGCGAGGCGTTGGTTATTAAACCCGGAGGAGAGCGAGTCTGGCCAAGACGCGCGTGCTTCCTTGCTTGACTGCCGACTGCCTGGCCGGCCTGCCGCTTGAAAACTCGTTTCGATTATGAAAATTCCAAGCATTAATAACTCTGTTGCTGTTGCTGCTTGCTGCGACTCTGACTTGGATCTGGACTTGGTGCGGACCAAAGACTGGAGACCGGAGACTGAATACTGAAGACTCCTCGGCCTAAGCGCGGCGGCAAACTTGCTACAGAATTTTGCGCTATAAATAACAGGCGAAAAATACCCATAGTATTTATATAAAAAAAAGAACAATTTGGATGTTAGGATATACATATATAGATATACATATGGCCAACAGTAGCTGGCTAAGTGAACAAATTTTTGCTTAATTTCTCTCCTTTTCTCTCTCTGTTTTTATATCCCATTTAATTTACACTTGTGAGCAGCGGGTTCAAAAGTCTGCTGCTGACAGCAACAACAACTGGCATGCTAATAATTGCAAAAAATGCAGCAACAAAAAAAGCAAAAACAGTGACTACGTTTTAATGGCTTACACTAGGCAGCAGAAAGTAAGAAGAGTAAAGTTTTCTCTACTAAAATAACAAATACATATAATAACAATTGAATTTCTCCTTCAAGCATATGAAAAACCTTAAAAGAATACAAGTAAATATTTTACTAGCTCATAATACATATAGTTTGTATATACACCCTGGCTGACCAGTGTTACCATTAACCTGTTGCTTAGATGTTCTTCCACATTCGAGTTAAGGTTCATTGCAATTTCTATGCAAATTTATATAATTTTTTACGTGTTAAACGAATATACATACGTTCCTAGACACAGTTGATGGCTGTTAGGCGGCGTCTAAGCCAGCAGCCACGCTATATACTATATAGTATAGTGGTTGCCATACAGTGAGGGGCGTAGAGTTCACTTATAAAGCAGTTGTCCATGCATATTCATAATGCCTTTGGACCAGCCTCCACAGCCAGCTTATTTACTTAGCGCGCTAATTGCTCACTGAGCTTGCTGGCAAAATGGGGAAAAGTATATCATGTTTTTCCAGCATTTTATAGGTAAAGATACAAATTTGTCATAAATTATTTGTTTAAGCTAATGCAAGCTCTTTCCTCTTGAAGTTTCGAAAAGTATATTTTTAAATTATATGTTACTATTTCTTTTTATTAACTTTAAACCTAAAATTAAATAACTTCCTTCTAAAAGTTTTGGTTATAATTGAGCTGGCTTTTTATCAAGGAAATACAAATTATGTTTAAGCGAGTAGAATAACCGGGCTACCTATTTTTCTTATATATTTTTTTAATTACCCCACTGAGCGGACGAAGTCGATTATCTTCAGGTGGCGCTAAAGTGACCCCAATCCATAAATGCATGTACACATTTATTGGTTAACAAATGCAAATTGTTGTTCGAAGTAAGCACAAAACTGACGGGCCTCCATGTAAATGGTTAGTAAAGTTGCGTTTTTCCCAGGTCTCTGTCAGAAAGCTTCAAATAAAAGATATTTCATTATTTTAAAACTAAAAATACTCGGTATTGCCAAATGTGGCTTTAGAAATTCAAAGTAATTATTCAAAGAATTGAACAATATTACAATATATTTTTAGCTGCTTTAATATTACAGAATTTATGCTTTAAATAAGTTATAAATCAATTTTTAAATAATTAACAACTAAAGGTAATTGTAATGAAATGGTCTATTACCTTGGTTTCTTCAGCATTCATAATGTTTATTATAAATATAGTTATTTCACACAATTATATTAAAGCGAAATTATTATACGCTATGTATAAATATACAAATTTTATATATTTCCTGTTATTTTTTCTATTAATTTGACCAGAAGACGATATTTGCTTTCAAATTTATAGGAATTTCTGTTCAAACACTTTAGTTAATCGTATCGTATGAATAAAAATTCTTAAAATTCTTAATAAAGTTGACAGGTGTTAATGGGGCCAGATCGAGTGACAATCGCTATCAAGGGCTTATAAGGGGCCTCCAGATCCTGAGATCCGCAGTTATGTTTCCCAATTGAAATGCATTACTTGTCGACCTTACTGATGCTTGCATTGTGCGTGGGCTATTCAAGGACCCTAGTGAAGTTCTTACAGATGGAAAAAGGAGGTACTTTAGAGTAAAAGAAACTTTAGATAAATGATTTTTAATTGAGACCTCATACTTTTGTTAGCGAATGGCTGCAAAACGAAAGACAACGTGGAACTCGAAGTAGGCCAATTCATCCAGGACGAAAAGACGTGCGGCGCTATACGGTGTGAAAACAAAGAAGGCGAAGGCTTTAATATGTAGTAAGTAACATAAAGCGTTTTTGTTTTATAGTATTCAACAATGATTAGATCCTTGTGGTTTCCTTATTAGCTGTCAGATACCACTGCCCTTTGCAGGGTGCACTGAGGGCGAAAGTGTAGCTGTGGAAGATCCTTTTCCCACGTGCTGTTGGACTTGTGTTGAGTTAGTAGAGTGCACAGATGACTTTGTCATTATTACAACCACCGTGGCACCTGAAAAGGGAGATGAAGAACATCATGATAATAATTAAGAATCAAAATTATAAATAAATAAATAATAAATAAATAAACAGACACTTTGATTAGAATTCGATGTCAGAAATGAAGTGTATCTGTGTTACTTGTGGAAAAGTACAACAATTCTGATTCATTAAAATGACATTCAAAACTATTCAATCATTTCTTTCTGTGTTGTCTGCTAAAGAGCAGGCGTGCACAGTAGCTCAGGTGAAGTGGCTTGGAGTGGGGCCAGCGTTCAATTACCTGTGGCCAAGAGGCGCTCAGTTAGTTTCGCTAGCTTTACCAACTGGGAACTAAGAACTGGAATTGGTAACTGGTAACTGGAAAACGGCGACTGGGAGCTGTTAGCTGGGTGACTAGGAGACTCTCTACTGGCTGCATTGTTATGCCGGCACGAGTCACATCGACACATCTCCTCCTGCCTCGTCCGTGCAATCAATGCAATCAAGTTGGGCCAGCAGGAAATAGCTTTCATTGCCCTTGATTATGAGCCATGAGCTTGCACTTCCAGTTCCACCTCCCCTCTCGCGGCTTTCGCGGTCCAGATCAATTAAGATAACTGTGTGGGGAATTCGGGCAGGCCACGCCTAATTGAATTCCCTAACTACAAGAAAAAGGGAAATCAAAGCTATAAAACGGCATCCAATTGGAACCCCTCTCTCTCTAATTAAGCATTGCCAGCTATTGTTTAAATATATTATTACCATTTTTATTTAACAAACAGCTTACTATTTCACTGAAAATTATAAGAATGGTTTTGCTTAAATATATTATTTTTAAAGTTCACAATATAGGGTCGTCAGTTTAAAATACACAACATACTTACTTATTCTCAAAGCCTTCAACACGTTTTATATACTATTTTACATGTCGGTTACAAAATATCAAAACTCCAAAGATTAAGCCACAAGGTCTTAGGTATATAAATGAGCTAGCTGAGAAGATCGTTAAAGCACAGTTACGGGCCCCAGGCTCGTTGTCCGTCCGCTTGTCCATTCGGTTTCACATGAGCCTCTCCAAAGGTAACTCCACCTGGTGGCTGCAGCATATCTTTTACGAGCTTTTCGGACTGCGGCTAGTTAAGGTCTTGAACCTGTTCTTTTGGTTACAGTTGTCGTAGCTCTGCGCTCCCTCCTTTCGCGCGATTATTAACGATCATTATGAAGTTTTAAGTTAAGTGGTCAATTAACATTTGCATGACTGAAATCGGAATTGTAAATTAGTGTCTAACTAATTAATGCACAAAACAGAGTAAAAAGGCGAAACAAAGAGATGCTTTTCGAATTTCAGTTCACTCCAGTTACTGCGATCTTCTTCTTTGGAGGGGCAAGTTCATTAGGCGACATAGCTGCTGCTTCGGATGAGAAATGATGATGATGTTGGATGCATTTTCGGTAATTTCCCTTAACTGTGACACAATCAATTCACCGATTGACACTGCCATGACTTCGCATAAGTCATTCATGGCCCCGAGCCTTCGTCTTGGACATTATTAATCTAGCTTGATTGCTTTGTTAGCCTTTAATTGATTTACGCCCATTCATTGCCCCCTCTTTAACCCCACACTCTCGGTGCAGTTCATCGCCTCTCCTCCGGGGTGCCTTTCTTCGGTTTCTCCCTTTTTTTTTTATTATCGTGTCAAGGCGTATTATATTACAGTCCGTAATTTATAAATCATGCTCAATATTTTGATTTGAGCTCATTTCCAGGGCCAGTGCCCCACCAGTCACAATCTTGTCCCTACCCCCATTCCCCCATTGTTCGTTGCTGAGCCGAGATATGATCGGGGACAGAAATAAATAGGAAAAGACAGATAAATATGCTTAAAAGTATTTATTTATTGGTACTCTATTATGTAAGGTTTAAAGGTAATAAAATATATACAACAATTTATAGTTTATATAGTTTGTTTCCAGCTATTTATATTTTATATATTGATATACAACCCAAATCAGTTTTCTTTTCTTACGAGTAACCTAATCCACTGGGGAAAAACATTTATGTGGTGCGGGTCGAGACTGTCCACGTATAGTATCTCCATAGCCCGGCACGATTAGATACTCTCCCAACGCATTTGTGGATCGCGCTTGATTAGATACTCTCCTTGGGTTCCGATTAGATATAGTAGTAGCTCTCCATATATTCCACTTATATATGAAGTACTCTATGGGTGGGGGGTGGACTTTTCTTCTTCCGATTTTCCAAACTCTATTCCTGGAATTCTTAATACTGATTAAAATTTTGGTGAACCTTCTAAAGAAAGTTAGTGTATTGGTCAACGCTGATTGGTTTTTTCAATCAGTTACAAATAATTACTAATGAAATCTCAGTATGCCAAGCCTGAACTATCTTTTCCCATACTCACACACGCTCACACAACAAATCAGATGTCGGAGGTGAGATATGCAGCCATATGAAATTAATTTCAACATTTTCGCCCCTGGCCACTGACAGAATCGATGATCGAGTTTGGCTGCCTGAAATGGTTTTGCTTTTGTGTGACTTTGAATCGATCGTTATTGGTTTTTGGTATACCCTTTCCAGAGGATATAACATTTGTTCTTAAGTTTGTTTAAAGGTTATGAATATAGGAGATTTCGGGGTTTCTAGGATGCTTCTCACATGGATTGCTAGAAAATATAGGAAAACGTTTAGACAGGTTTTACAGAAGTAAAAGTTAAAATAGAGATTAATTATGCGAGGAGAATATTATGTGCCGATGAATTCATATAAAATAGCAAGTATTTAACATAGTCGGCTGGATTTTTTGGCTCCATCTGGCGGACATTATCTTGCGGAGCGCCATGTGGATATCAAGTGTTCTCGACGCTATTCCGATTAACACTCGCGCCATCGATACATAACCGCCAAGCACTTCTCTCTTTCAGCGCCGCATGGTCGGCCTCTGAAGTGTTTCCCCTATCTGGGAACTGGACCCTCTATTGCCCGATTTAAATTGTAGATTGGCCAACACCACCACACGCCCGCAATTAGTTGTTGCTTGTGAAATTGTCACACGATTGCTGACTTGGCAGTTTGGAGGCATTTATTTGACCGTTAGACTGCTTCGCATTTTTCGAGGGAATTATGAAATAGCAGAATTCTAGAAATAACTAAAGGGGAAATAGAGTTATTGGGAATACTAAAATATACAACAAGCTACCGCCTAAGCACTTGACTTGACTCAGCCGTGGCTCTCAAACAGTCAAAGCTCTTTGATGGACTTAATTATAAGAAATGATTCATTACGTGGCCGCCCCTTTTGGATTACCACGAACTCTAATCGAGAATATATTACTGGTGGGGTAATGGCAAGGCATTGGATTAGCCAGTTATGCATTATTCAAGGCGGGCGGAGGGTCAGAAGCCCAAGCCAAGGGAGAAGGGCCAGGTCCCCCGTGGCTTTAATTGATTTATGCAGCCTTTTATTGAAAATGAGACCGAATGGGTTAAGTTTACGACCTGACAACAGCAGGCGTTTGAAGGGGGGCGAGGTGGAAACGTACACCAAGGAAGGAGTAGAGGAGTAGGAGAGGCAAGGTGTGCACATTTCATTAGAGCCGCTGCTAAGTTCATTAACAGGTGTTATATTCGTTCTGGTTACGTTGGTCGTTCCGCCTCTCGGGGATCGTGTTGGTTTCGACCAGACCAGACCGAGACTAACGCATTTTTCGTTTTCCTGATTAGATTAACCCCCGTCCGAGCCAGAAACCCCAAGAAACAATACCCACTATGCCAAGAAACTGTAAAATTTAAAAGCCCTGTAAACTGTTTTACGATCTCTATATTCCTTCGGCGCTCTCCTCGTACATACGTGCCATTGTATTTGCCTGCTCATATATCTCTCTGTTGTCGTTGGAACTCTAAATAAACCCAGTCTCTCTTGTGTGGCTTTGCCCACATCTATCATATATATTATTCTATATGTAGTATATACAGCGTGGCTGTAACTCTGGACACTCTTGACAATTAAGTCGCTTGTTTGCCAGGTGGCAAGCGCTGGAATTTATATTTGTTTTATCTGTTATTACAGACTCAACAGCACATTGATGTGTTGTGTGGAAAAAAGGAGATACAGAGAACCCTTAAATACAATCTCTGGCTGGGATCAGCTTCCAAGCGTTATCTAGTCTGGGCCATGCTTATCAATAACTTTGAATGTTGTAAGAGTTCGAGTGGATGACTTGAGTGGAAATTATGAAAGCCAGAAGTAAGTAATATGTGAGATAAGGACACTTCCTTGATCGGGTGCAAAGTTTAAAATCGATGCCAGTGCAACTGATATTGTTAAAGTTATTAGTACGTATTTAGCCTTAAAGATTAATTTTTAATAGAGAAACTCTCTAGGTAAGACATAATTATTTAATGTAAACAGAAACCCATTAACTGAAATGCTTAAATAATTGATTCTATAATTAACTATAGACTTTATAAAATCTTAGTCTATCTCAAACAGGTACGATCAATTTCTTGAACACATGTTTGTTTCTGAAAGTTCCGCCCAATTACGCTTAACTATAAGCACATGTCCTCGATTAAATCATAATATTTCAAGCTGCGTTTTCCCCGATCACGTTTCGGCAATTTATAAGCATTTAATTATTTGATTATGGCTGCGGTTTCTTATTTCACATTTCTCTAATTTCAAATTATGAGCATTTAGATGCCGCAACGAAGTGAAAAAAAGAAACCAAATGAAACGAAACGAAACTCAACTTGCTGCTGCCTTGCCTTGGCTAGTAGTTTGACTATAATCGTAAATTTGAACGGATAAAGGTGGTTGGAGGGGGGAGGGTTCCGGCGGGAGGGTATCATCATAAAAGAAGACAATTTTTGTCACTAAATGATGCCGCGATGAAATTAAGAAACCAGCGAACCAGCCTCTGCTAAATGCTCAGAAGAACAGCAAGAAGCGAGCGGAACCATAAAATATATTTTTTATAGGTTCTTCTCTCGCAATCTTCCCCCCTCTTGCTTTTTTTTACAGTACATACACGATAGAGTGAATATGCAAAACGCTAACCAATATTAAAGTAGTAAGTATTAGTAAATAATTAGGCAAAAAAATTAAGAACAAGTTAAGAAATATATTAATTGATAATGCATAAATTAGGAGGATTTCTGGTGGTCATATTCCAAAGTATAGTTGTTTCTTAACCTTTAATTTATATATTCAAAAGTTCTATCTATAATTTTGTTATGAAATATTTTTATCCCTCTTTCATTAATACAACATTTATAGTTTTTAAATAGGTAAAAAACACTTAAGAGAGCCAATATAACCAATAACAATTTGTCTCAAACTCTGTTTCCCTCTTTCAGATGTACACTGTATAGTGTTTACCTGCAGACTCGCCGCCGGGGTCCGGGAATTGAAAATGGGAATTGGGAACGATCTCTCTCCTCCGGTTTTTTCTCGTTCTTTTTTATACATTTTTTAACTGATGTCATCCCAAAACGCGTCGCTCGGCTGCTGCAAAAAATAAGAATTTATGACCAATTTTCAGCCGCTTGTCCGCATCCCGATCCCGCGGTTTTCACTCCTCCTTCCTTTACGCTTACGCACAATTGTAAAACTTGTTTTTCTCGGTATTATTTGAGGCATTTGTTAGTTTTTTGGTGTTGTTTTTTTTACAGATGGTTAAGGACACGGACGACATCTTTACCTGACAGTATTAGAGGTATCTCAAAAGGATCTAATGCTGCCCGGTAAGATGTGAACAGATGTCCTTGCAATGTAGCAGCAAGTTGAACTGGAATCGCCGTCATTTTGTATTTCTTTATATAATTTATAATCTGTTATAATCTCTTCTTAATGAAAGCGCAAAGTTCCTAAGGAAAGTTGGAACATTGCCCCTGCCGGCGATAAGAAAGACTCTGCTTAGTTGAGTTTATTTTAAAGCTTTTTACGCTCTTGTTATAGTTTTGTCTTTTGTTATTTATTAGCTTGGTAAATTTAATCCCATAACGAGTATTGATTTTTTTCCTCGCTCTCTCTGTTTTCCGTTTCTGGGCACAAAAACAAAGCCGGGCTCCATTAGTTTAGTGCAATGTATGCGCCCTCGTGTTTGTGTGTTCCCCAGCAAACTTTAACTTTGTACCGGCGCGCGTGATGCCCCAGGGAGAGCGAGCGAGAGGAGCCGAAAACGCCTACTTTGACTTTTCAAGCGTTTGTGTGTGCGTGCTATTTTGTTGATGTTATTTATAATTAAATTGAAGCTGGCGCCAGCCGATAAATGCAATTATTGTTGTTACGCGAGATGCACCTAAACTCACACACAAGCGTTCAAAGTTCCAGTTGCTTTGACACTCTTTTATCGTGTTTTATTATTCTTGATTTCTGTTTCTGGTTTTTTTTCGACCACCGGAAACATGCACAATAACGCCCGCACACACATACACTCGCGGGCCGGCACGCAGAGGCAGCGACAGAGAGCGGGATCCGGACCGTACAGATTGAGCATTTGCAACGCGGTTGGGGAGACTGTGTGGGGCTGGAATAGGCAGAGTTTTCGGCAGTCACTCCTTGAAAGCTAAATTAATAATTTTTAGTAAAACCGTCACGATCGAGCACCAAAAGAGAACTGAAAAAAGATTTAAAATTGTTTAAAATTGAAAGCTGCGAGCGCCGGCATGTTGCGACGCCGACGGAAGCAGCAGCGCAGCCCGTGATCGTCGCTCCGTCGACGTCGGCAGCGCTGCCTCGAACATGTTTGAGTCAAGCCTGCTGCCTGACGTAGCAGCAGACGTGGCCGATGCTTGCGCCGTTACGTTTACGTTTGTGATTTGATTTTTTTTACTGTGACACATTCCTTTGTCGCATATTGTAACGGTTTCTCGGCTTCCTTCTTCGGGCGTTGCTGCGCTGCCCGCTCTCTGTCGCAGCGCAGCCACTACTATTGCTACTATCAATTAGCCTCTTCTTCTTCATCATCATCTCTCTCTCTTTCCTCTTCCTCCTTCTCCTTTTCCTCGGGCGCTTTTCGGTCCCGCTGCTTCGGATTCCCGCCTCTTTCGTACTTTTCGTTGTACTTTTAGTGGCGTTTATTGATTAATCAAATTGAAATTGAGCTTTGTACGTACAAAAAAGGGGGCTTGAGACTTTTTGGTGAAAATATGAATGGCTTTAGATTTTTCTTTTACACTTTCGGGAATTGGGTATGTGAACTGGAACTGGAACTGGATTAAAATCTTGTAAACTTTGAACTATGGGAATATTACTACTTTATTTACTCTTTAATATTTAAACTATTTCTTATTTCATTCTACCATTCGTTAATTTATAATCCGACGTGGAAAACGGAAATTTGTAAAGTATTCTTTAATAGTCCTTATTTTCGTACTTCCGTTTTCTTTTTATTTTTAAAAATTTGTTTGCTGAGTTTCCTGGGCTAGCTTTATTAACACCTGTGTTTTACCTGAGATTGCATTTGATTTCCGGTTGCCACTGGCGATTATAAAATCATGACATGAAGTTTGGCTTCCGTCAACGATTACAGAAATTCCCGGCGTTCTTTTTTTGGCCGCTGATTTTCATTAACACGTTTTGCTTTTAGCGTTGCCTAATTCCAATGTTAATCGATTGTGGAAAATTTGCTTAATTGTCTTTATTTTTTTTGGCAGCCAAAAAAGAATCTATGAATCAGCGATGCCTCAGACACGTGTAAAAGATATAATTCGCGCGTTTACTTGTTTTGGTTTTGTTTTATTTATTTTTTTTTTTCGGGTGAACGCTCCTCCGATGAGACGATGCTGGAAATGTGTGAAACACGCGTCGAACTGGAAATCGGTAGGTGTTAAAAGTATCGGTAAGCCAAGCTCTCGCACACAGCCACACACTGGCACACCGACACACGCCGATCACGAATTAGAATTCATTAGGTTTTTATTTGGAATTTCTCTTAACACTTGACCGAGTTTCGGTGCACTTGTCGTCCGCTCTCTTGACTTTTGATATCCTCAAGGGTTTTGCCTTGTCTTACAGTTGCTGTTTTTCTATTTTTTCTCTAAATCTTTTCCCACTTTTGTGGAATTTCTGAGTCCACCGGCGCACGATCAACTGTAAAATGTAAAGACTGTAAAAATAACGTTGGGAGTAGCTTCCCGCGCGCAGAGCGACGGCGCCGTCGGCAGCGCTGCTTCGAACGTGTATGCTCTTGCACAGCTGTTCGCCGTCTCCCTCTCTCGCTCTCTCCTGTAGTCAAATGCCCCGTGCTATTTGTTGTCGCATTTCTATTAGCCAGCCACAGCGGCTGGCGCCATCCCGCTCTCGCTCGCAGCTCGCTTTCACTGCCGGCCTGTTGCGCCTAATCCTAGTGCCATCTCGCTCGCAGCGAACATGTTGCGACCGCATGGTTTCGTTACGTCTCTCTCGGTTACGTTGCTCCTGGAAACAACGTAAGGCGTGTGTGTTTGCTGATTTGTTATTATTTTTTTTTTTATGACAAAATCTGGCTACTTTTGATTGCGCTCTGTTTTGGGCTTGCTTTTTCGATATTTATTCTTGTTATTTTTTTCGGTATTGTAATTTCCCCGCTCGTCTGGCGGGCTGTCCAAAAATGGACATGTTCACTCAATTAATAAGAGTGCGGCAAAAGAGCAGCGCAGTCGGCAGCGCAGTCGGCAGCGCAGTCTGCACCCTACGCCGGAAAGGGCGGCTGCCTTAGTTGAAAGCAAAGTTGGGTTTCATGAATTCTAAAAGGAAAGGGTTATTATATTATATTAATAAAATAATTTTTAATTTTATTACAAGGTGTACTTTTAAGTACACAATACAAAATGTGGGTCTACATGTGAGATAAAAAAAATGCAAATTTCAACTATTTTAAATATAAAATAAATTAAAATGTACATTATATCTGTAATAAATGTGTGGTACAACCATTTTCCAATATCTCTAGACGTTTTTTTGTGTGTACTAATAAAGGCTTGTTCGACATGGAAGGGTCTTTCGGTGTCAACTGCATCCGCTCACTAATAAACACAAATTGTCTGGTAAGTAAAAGCTCATTTTGGGATTTCAGTGGTTCATTTTTTTATTTTTTGGTTATTCTTGTCTTTCCCGTTTAATGTACATCATGCCGAATCTCTTTCACTCGAGGGGAGTGTTTTGGGGAAGACATCGAGCCGAGGCGAGCCTACCTGCCCCAGTCCTCGATCCCGATCCCGATCCCAATCCCATGCCCATGCCCATTCCCATTCCCATACTCTTGTCAGATCTGGTTTTCAATTTTTCTTGTATTCCGCAAGATCTTCGTTTTTATAATTTTTCAATCTTTTTTTCAGGCCGGGTTGAAGGACCCAGCAGCAGCAGAAGCAGCAACTGAAACCCTTTTCCTGTTTTTCGGTCAGATTTGTTCGCCGGCGGCGGCTAATTAAAAAAAGCCATAGAGCAGGGGGAGAGAGGGCAAACAGAAGGGTTCAACTCGCTCGGAATCGAGTGAAAACCAGAAATATAGGCAGGGAGGATATCACTCCCGATCTGACGTGTGTGTATGTGGGTCAGTTTTGCGCGAAGATAAATGAAATGCATAATGTTGGCTCATATATTGAAGCTCGAAATCGTTTCGTACTTAAAAATAATAATAATATAATAACAATTATGAATATTTACTTGTATTAAGGCGGACTTTTGGGCTCTATTAGGCGCCTAGTTGGCGATTCAAAGAGTTTAGTGTCAGTCACTGGGAGAGAGAGGAGGACACCACCAACGAGTCCAGAAGCAGTATCATAGCCACCCGTTGGACCAGGTGTACCACCACCAGGAGGAGCACACAATGGAGTAGCCAAAGGACATCGCAGTTGGAGAAGTGAAACCATTTTGGTAGCTCTTACCCCTCAGCCAAGCTTTTATAGCTTCCCAAGAGGGTTTTACTTGATCAGAAGAAACACCTGCCGGCGATATCGCCGAATTTACGTTACTCTGAAAAAAAAAAACGTAGCTTTACAACGCCTTTAAGCTGACAATTTAATAAAATATAAATTTTTTATTTACATAAACTTGTTAAATAATTGCAAAATCTTTTAAAATCAAGGAGATATGAAGTGGAAAAGTAGATTGTATAAGATATATATTGCTAGGATGAATCAGGACCATTACGGATTCTTCTTTGTGACCTTTTAGCGCCGGAACGAGAGCACTGGGATGAGGCGGCTTTTTGCTTGGCCTCCACGGCGGCACAGGCTGCCTTGTAGGCCGCCTGCTTGGTCTTCTCGTAGTCCTCTCGGGCACAGCACAGCTGCTTCTGGCAGGCGGCCAATCGGTTGCGTGCTGCCTCCAGGAGCTGCGTCTTCGCTTCCATCTCCTGCTGCAAGCCGAGAGCCACCGACTGGATATTGGCCAGGTTATTCTTGGAGTTTGTCACCAGCTCGCTGAGAGCCTCGAACTGCTGGGTGGCCGCTTTGGTCGCCTCCACAGCGGAATTCATGTTCGCTTCGATGGTCTGCAGGGCGGCGGTCTCCCCCTCGATGACAGCGCTCGCTTCCTGGGTCGCCTTCTCCAGCTGGTGAACCATATGCTGCTTTCCACAAAGAGCTGCCTCGGCGGCTTTGGCAGACTGGAAGGCCTTCTCGGCCAGCTCCGTCTTGATGTGCTGGGAAGCAGCGTAACCAGCGGCAAATTGCGCCTCACTGGCCGCCTTGGCATCCTGGGCAGCCTGTATGGCTATAGCGCAGGACTTGGACTTGGAGTTGTTGGGTGTCATGACCTCCTTTACATTGCATACTATCGAATCGCAGCCGCCAGAGGATTTTTTCCTCCCCCCGCAAGCACTGGAGACATCCCCAGCATCATAAACATTCTGCTCGGCAAAGTTTTTCAAAGGAGCTGTTTCCAAGCCTCCGGCCTCGCTGATGGACACAAAATCGTTCAACAGATCCCTTGGATTAGCCTTATGCCTGTGCTGGTGCGTGTGCCTCTGTTGATGGAAATAAGTTGAAGATCTTAAGGAACGGTTATGCGACTTGCCTTGACCAGGACGTGACTGTGGGTGTAGTGGAACATCAGGCGGAGGAACAGCAGGTACGTAAACAGCAATCCTTTCATTTTAAATAAGATAATAATTCGGGAAACTGTTAAACTCGATATTGAGTTGTAGTTCACAGCTAAGTAAAGTTTATATATAATATTTATAATATATAAATATGTCGCCTTATCAAACATTATTATTTGCATTTTGTAATTAAAAATGACTTCACTGGCTACTTATGTAATGATCTGATCCTGCAAACTTCTATAGGAGTTAATTAATCTTATTCTCAATAACTTAACTTTTCATCATCCCTTTAGGTGCGGTTTATACGTTTGTCCCAGATATAAAAAACGAATTTAAATGTATTTTTACTTAGAAACTAAAGTACAGCCTAAGCAGTAGCCACTAAAAGTAAATGAAAGCTCAGGGATATTACAACCTTTTTAAACAATTTACAAACAAAAAGTCCCATAAGAAAGTAAACCAAATTTGTTTAAAAGACTTTTACAACTTAAAAATAAAAAGAAACCAGATCAATAGTGTCATTATTTAATGAAGACTAGACTATTCCCAAGCCAAAGTATGTTAGTAGGTGGAAACTATGAAACCTCCCCCACATTCCCTTCACCAAATCAGCCCTGCAATCCGTAAGATACGTTCCGATGCCATCCGTCTATCTGCTGGTATCTGTGTGCGCGCACATCTCACAGATACTGGCTGCATTCTAAAGTGTCTGCGAGTGATGAGCACGCGGCATTTACGGACCCCGGACTTATAACAAAGAGAGCACCATCGAATAGAATATAGAATGCGCAAAAAGAAATAAAAAACACAAAACAAAAATAACAAATAAAATAAAGGAGAACGACGCGTCGCAAACAAACCATATAGACACGAATTGCTACAAAAATGCCAGCTATGCTAGAAGTAAATGCTAAAACTAAAGGCGCACCGCAAACTGACGGCTAGACAGCGGTGGACACAAACGAATCCGGACGGACGGAGGGCAAAAATAGTTTTTGGGAGCGCCATTTAAGAGGAGCAAAAAAAGGAAGATTTTGCCACGCTGCCGTTTCTTGGTTCACATTGTTTTCTCAGCTAAATGCCAGAGTGTTAAAAATAAAAGTTAAAATGCAAAATACAAGCAACAACTTTAGGGCAAAACAAAGGAAATTAAGTATATTGTTTCAAAGAGTCAATAATTAAACCAAAGACTTTAAAGAAATGAAAGAAAGAAAAATTAAGATTAGAGTTCCTGGAATCTTGAATAACAATTAATATATAAAACTAAAGCTTTAATGGCTTTCTCAGAAGAAAAAACATTTTATTTAGAAAGTTAAATTTATGTAAAATAAAAAGGAACCATTAAACAAGCAGGAAGGGTATTCTTAACAAATATAAGAATAATTTCTTATTAAGTTTTTTATAATCACAAAAAATCATATCCTTTTTTGCACTTTCGACAGAAAAGAAAAAATATATAAAGAAAAGGCTTTAAATTTATATAGAAAGTTAGATTTATTTATAATAAAAAGAAACTAAGAATGGGTATTCCTAATAAATATAAGAATAATTTCTAATTAACATTAAGTCTCCTATAACACTATTAAGTACCCCATAAATCACAAAAAACCATACCCTTTTTTACTCTTTCGACATATGTAAATGACTTGAAATAATCACCCATCATTCGTTATATATGTATATGTGCTCCGAATATAATTAAAGTATTTTTTCTAGTCAAAAGTATTAATTGCATTTTCTAGCCCAAAGTTCAGTGCGGTTCAAGAATAGACTTCATCTCATTTCTAGCCGGGATTCATGCGCTTAAAACATGCCCCTAACTTGGGCAGAGGAGGAGGCTGAGCGGCTTGGCGAGATTAGGGGCAACACTGTGTTGGAGACTGATGGCTGATAGCGCCGCTGATTGCATAAGTGAGATCCCAGTGCCAGTGACTGTCCAACTGTGTCAAATGGCACATAAAGATTCCAATTTTATTCTGAAAAAAAAATAAAAATAATAATAACACCAGCCAGTGCCTGCATTGGCTGTATTTAGGGGGTCATGCCGGAGCCAGGGACTGATAATCCTCCAACAGAATCGGGCACGAACATTTATATTTTAATGCCCTATTTAAATAGACTTTCGAAATGTGATGATTACGCGTTTTTAAAATTCAATTTACGGTTATCGCTAGCCGAACTGTTGCTGTGAGCTAGGGAGCAAGATTCTGGGCGTGTGTCAAAGGTCATATGGTTCCACCCGTCTCTCTATCGGTCGATGGAGATAATGAGCCATTTAATGGCCCTGATTAGCCCGAAACGGGAGAACAGTTCTGGGTTTCAGTGGAGCAAAGCGAACAGTTCCGCAGGCATGATTATTATTTACTTAAAAGATTTAGAGGGGATCCTTTAAATATAATCCATTACCAATAAATTTCTTAGAATATATTAAGCTTGCTTCAAGTTACTGGGTGGTTCTTTTGAGAACAGGTAATCATATTCCCCCTGCCAGGCGCAGTTAGAAGCACATTTTTTTGCCCATTATAATCCAATCAATATTCCTCGAAGAAAACGCTCCAATTATATGATGTCACTGAGCGAGTATCTCGAACTCAACCTGCTGTGCCACCCAGTAAACGAGATCGAAAAACGAGATATCTGCCGAACTGCTTCAACTTCTGTAACTTCTGGGGAGCTCTTGGCTTTGCTCTGTCCCGCTCCTGCAGGTAACGGTCAGGTGACAAGCGTAACGAGACGATGCTCTGTAGAGCCATCCCGATTTTAATTACACGTAATCTTTATAAATAGAAGCAGCAGGCCAAAGGCAATAACCGGCCAGGATCCTTGGACATTTTATGAAAAAGTGCACTCCACGAACCACCATCCAAGTTGAATGCATAAATCAATAGCTGCACGGCGAGAAAAGGTTTATAGATTTGGGAGGTTTCTAAAAAAAAATGTAATAAATTGAATTTAATAGGAAAAAATCAGGTTAATATCACTTAAGAGTTGCTCCAATTTTCGCTCTCTGTGGGAGCTGTAGAAGGTTGGAATAACACACAGATACCGGGCTAGCACAGAAGCCGAGAGCGAGAAATGCCGGACAGGCCATAAATGAGTAATTGCTGACAATGCTGGCGGACCTTGTCCAGTAGCCTTGGCTTGGGCCGTCTATGATGGGTTCCAGTGCCATTTTTAGCCAGGACAACAGGCCATAAATGTGAGCCTAGACAAAACAGAACCCAAAAAGAGCCAGGAACTAAAGGAGATTGTATATCGAATAGGAAATACTGTAGGGTAAGATGATTTTTAGTATTCAAAACCCAATAAAACGTTAAAATAAAACAGTTAAAACCTAGTTTTATGGCTTATAAAAGCTAGTAGTCATATTAAGAACTTGGCTAATTCAATATAATACCCAACAAGTGCCAACAAACATGCCTCTAATCCCATCGAGGGTATGCCAATGTAAACATGGTTGAAGTGGAGAAAAAGTGAGTATGCCAGGTATTCAATTACATTTGCCCAGGTCCCCGCGTGATCTCTCCTCCGGCTCAGTGCCGCCGCCTCCTCACACTCCACACCGTAATTCCAAGCCAAGCGAACCAAAAGTTCTGCAGAAAAATACTTGGATTTATGGAGTTTTTGGAGTCGGCTTCCAGGTAAAGATGCCACCAACTGCAGCTGGAATGCCTCCTCTAACGGTTTGGGCATTGCGTTAATGATACTTGTTTGTATCTCTGTATTTCCATCCGTATCTGTAGCTCTAGCTGTGTCTGTGCCTGTATCTGTATCTGGCCTTTGTCTGGTTCTGCGATGCACACGCCTCATGTTGACAAACTCACTTTACAAACAGTAATTTTTCTCGCTTCATTGGCGTCCCGTCTCGTCTGGAAAGCCTCCGTGGCCCGCCCCCTTTTCCGTGGTAAAAAGAAGCCTGTAAAGCGAGCGGGCATGCGGTTTGTTGGCCGACTCAAGTCTGCTGCTGCTGCTGCCGCTGCTGCCACCGCCAGTTAAATAAATAGAAATAGAAAATACTCGTACACACAAAAACCCAAACAAAACAAAAAATAATAACCTAACAAAGCCACAGCGGCGGCAAAAAGCTGCTCGTACTCGCGCACTTGGCATTTTCATTGTCGCTGACCGATTGTTCCATGTTTGACTTGCTCTACAGTTCGATTGCCGAACGGATCGTGGGGATCGGATCAATGGGTGCGGCGTACTCTCTATGAGAACATGATAAAAAAAAAATAGAAAACAATCACATAGAAATTAAATGAAATGCACTTGGCCAGAGTCGGTCCGAAAAAAAAAAACACTAAGCTGAAGAGCAAATAATGTTTTAAGTAGTGAATAAACTTGAAAAGATTTTTGAATAATATTAAATATATTTGGGAGAGTCATTAATTGGAGGAAGTATATCTGTAACTGTAGTTGATATATAGCATTGTCTAACGGTTATCCATTTAAAAGAATTTTCTTTTAATTTTCCAATATTTTCATCAAAGTCCACATATCTTCAACAATCTTCAACAATCTTCAACGATTTTTAACAATGTGCACATTTAATGTACCTACATTAATAATTCTTATAAAATTTCTCCTAATTCTTATACAATTTCACCAATATTACAAAATAAACTTCACCAACAATCACACAAACTTCACCAATGCACACCAACAGTTCACCAATAATAAACTTTGCTATATTGAGCCATGTTTTTTCGCTCTTCTAGTTCGTTGATCTTATTTACTTTTTTTTATTATTTTGTTTATTCTCTTTGCATTTGCATTTTGTTGTTTAGTGTGCGGGTATGTCAGCCGCGGCGGGTGCAAAATCTAGAAAATTACATGCAAGCTGCGACACATTATGCGCGACGCGACAATAATATTTCTATTGGCGAAAAACTTCACACTTAATGTACTCTGTAAAGTGTCGCTAAACAGGAAAAAAACATATGAACGAAGTCTGAAATACTCTATAAGAGTAAGGGAGATTTATGTTACTGAGACACTTAAAAATTTAAAAATGGTTTGGTTGAAGAGTAGTGGTTTTTATTTTCGTTGAAATAAATTGTAATTAAAAATTGTTTTTAGAAATACTGTATTTTTTCTTACTCAAGTTCCTTTTGTTGCTTTGGGTTAATTATCTTATTTATTCCATTATTTTATAGATTGTAGATAAGCCTGTAAAAAATAAGGAATATGTATAGATTTAGTAGTAATTTTAAAAACAATATATATGAGCTTGAAAAGATTAGTAAAAATATAATAAGATCACAACCAAATAAAATAAAATAATAATAAGTTTGAATATAAAAAACTGATATTTTTATTGAATACTGAATCTAAAGTATTCAAAAGGCTCTTTATATAATCTTTGGCTGCAGTTTAAAATTCAATTCGAAAGGGTGTTTGAAGAAAAATCAGCATAAAAAATATGGAGCAAGCCGAATTCAAACAGAGAAAACCTCGAAAGTAGTTGCATGTGTTGCACACCCCCGGATTTTTGTTGTTCTTTTTATTTTTTTTTGGTTGGGATCGGCGGGTGTTGGAGGAGAGGGACGCTGGCCAGGAGGAGGGGCCAGCCAGCAGACGGAGACGGAGACGCCGACTAGTCAACGCTTTAAGGAATATGCCAGCAAATAATTAAAACATATTTAAAAATAGTTTGCCATATGGATGACGACGACGACGACTACGACGAAGACGCCTCTGCCGGCTAAGATGAGGCCCGGCTGGGTGACGTGGTCAGACGGGGTCCACCCCTGCACCTGCCGCTCCTGCTGCTCCGCCGCTCGGTGGCCCACTCCCACCCATGACAAAGCCAACAAAAAGCAAACAAATATTTGTCTGGCCGTCTACGTCTTTGTGCATTGACCGTACCGCTGCCGCACTTACCAAGCTACAGAGATGCAGATACTCGCACTAGCAGATGCGTCCTAAACCATCTATGTCCATCCAATCCATTTGGACTTTGTCTCGCTTTCGCAGCCGTTGTCCCTCGTGCCAAGTTCAAAATTATATGCTTTGCACTTTTGGTTTAAGACCCCCATTTTTTGCTGTTATGCTTTCTTTGTTTTGTTCTCTTAAATACACTTTCAATTTGTAGTGTTTTGAGTTGCGTTTTGGGCCTGGCCAAAAATAGTTGTGCCAGGCCGACAGCGCCTAATGTTATTGCTTTAGTCAAAGTGGCTAAAAAGTATCTGCCAACATGACTGGCTGTCTGAGTTTGTATCTGTATCTGTATCTGTATCCGTAGAGTGTGTATCTCTCTCTGCATCCATGTCTGATTTACCCCTCTCCGCCGGTTCCCAGGCCCCTGTTGCGATGCCGCCCAGATTTATTTTAATTTTGATTATATGCCTATATATACATATATTCGTATGTCTATATATATGTGTAGTTTTTATATCTTTTTGTTTGTGCGTGCGAAAAACATCTTACAAATGAAAACTGTAATATTTTCGACAGCAAACAAATTCCCGCTGTCTATGTAAAGTTTGTTGGGTCATTTATTAAAAGTTGCAGAGATGAAGCATGAGAATTTTGGCTTAAAATAAATATTCTAGGCTGATAAATACAGTTTTCCTCCAGTAACAGGTATTTTCCTCAAGTTATTTCGTGAGAAAAATAATTTTATTGAGTTGTGAATATAATTTTCCCTTCAAGATCCACTCGTTAGGCTTCAGTTTATAGTTAATCAACGTCACATCAAAGTTGGGAATACATTAGGCCCAGGCAATCTATCAATTCTACTATCCAATAAACCCCTACCCTCCTCCGATGATTCGCATTTGACGCTGCACTTTGCGGAAATTGATTTTGAAAACATGTGGCGACGACATTTGGCGCCACTTCAAACACCGGCGCAGATCTCGAAGTGGCTGCAGCCAATGAGTATTCCCGAAGCGTAGCTCGAATCGCAGCTCTGTGTAATGGTTAATAAATTACTTAGACAACGCAGAATTACAAATCGTTTCGATTAGCAATTAAAATGTAGAGAGATGGAGAGAGAAAAATGTGCAAAGGCAGGCAGCTGAGAACAAAGTCGAGTGCATCTGGGCCAGGCCGGCAAATCTCTTAATTACTTGACAGTTTGCACTCGTCGATGGCAACAGGTGCTGGCTCGATCGCTTATTAACTCATTATAAAAGCATTTCGGAGCAGTTCGATTTGCTTTGGCTGAAAAGCATTTCAATTGCCACCGACACTCGCCCATTAATTGCGAAATGCGTGTGTGCCGAGTGCTGCTGCGACCTTCACATGCTCCGACAGCGGCAGAGGGTGACTCAAGCTAACGATTGAAAAAATAATATTGCACTTCCAGGAAGGGATAAGTACACCCAATAACGGGTTGCGGGATTCAATTCCCCCCCTAGGAAGCAGAGGTTTTTCCAGTTTATGACATTAATCAATCTCAGATGGCTTTCAATATATGAAACTGAGGTGTAGGGTTGGGTTTTCCCTTAAAGGAAATCATAATCCTATGAATGTACTTCGATAGAAGTGAAGAAATGAAATACGAATCATCGAAAGTTTTAAGAGAAATAATTAGCTCTGTATTATGTGATTCTTTTTGCTTTTATAAATATTTATTTTCAGTTAAAAATGTATTACATTAAATTTTTAATCTCATATAATAAAAACCATTCTAAAAATATATACATTTTCAACGACTCACCCCGATAAATATTTCTTGAGCCCCCACGTTTGCTGCTGCAGCCTCTTAAGACTCTGAGAGATGCAAATTTATTTCGTTAAATGATTTTGCCAGGTCTGGGCAGTGAGGGATCACGTCTGCCAAAGCCGACAAGGCAGCTCTATTGGGCAAGCAGATGATAGTTTGCCAGCTGAAGAAGACCATGAATTTCGCTGTGGAGATTTGAAGCCCTCAGCAAGCTGGTGACAAACTCCAAGACAAACTAAGAGAAGACCAAGCAGGCGGCCTACAAGGCAGCCTGTGCCGCCTTGGAGGCCAAGCAAATAGCCGACTCATCCCAGTGCTCTCGTTCCGGCACTAAAAGGTCACAAAGAAGTATCCGTAATTGTCCTAATTCATCCTAGCAATATATATCTTTTACAATCTACTTTTCCATTTCAAATCTGATTTTATAAGATCTAACGATTAATAAATCAAGTTATATTTTATTAAATTTCCTTTAAATTCGGCGAGATCGCCAGCAGGTGTTCCTGCCATAAGATCGGGTAACACCCCTTATGGAAAGCTATAAAAGCCTCGCTCAAGGGTGGGAGCCACCAAAGTGGTTTCACTCCTCCAACTGAGATGAAGTACCTTTTCATAGCGATCACCTGGCTTGGCAGTCTGTCGTTTTCTAGTGCCCTGGTGCACTTTAAGGCAATGGAAAAGGGCAGTAAGTGGAGCAATACCTCTTACCCAAACTAGACTAGTTAACATACTCTGAATTCCTTCAGCAAAAGGCTGTTTAATCAATGGCAAGGATGTGGCTGTGGGAGAGTCTGTGCAGGATGAGAACAGTTGCGGAGCATATACATGCCAGAATGAGGAAGGAGACACCTTTATCCACTAGTAAGTCCCAGGAGAGATACTGAGTTGAGCTTTGATAACTGATTCTGATTTCATTTCAGCTGCCAGATACCAGCGACCTTTGCGGAATGTCCCGATAGTGCTGTTGTAACAACACTGGATTTTCCAGCATGCTGCTGGACCTGCGCCGCTTGGGGGAAATGTGCAGGCGGTGGCGGGAGTGGTGATACAGGGGCAGCGCCTGCAACTGGTGATGCTGCTGGGGCTGAAGGTGCTGGTGGGGCTGAAGGTGCTGAAGCTGCTGGTGGCGGTGAAGCTGCTGAAGGCGCTGGTGGTGCTGAAGCTGCTGGTGGTGCTGAAGGTGCTGGCGATGCGGAAGCTCCTCCAGCTAGACATAAATAGTGTCTCTTGTTTATCATTATTTATTATTTATTATCATCATTTATTTATCATCCGAACAAATGTAGTCTAAATTCAAAATCACATATACAGGTGTCATATGTCTATTCCTATTCACAGTAATGGGCATGGCAATAGCATTTAGTTAAGCGTGACTGTATTAGGGAAACTTGTTTTGCATGAGTATGCAATTAATGCACTTGAATCGTATATTCCATCAATCATAATTTTATTTAGTTAATGAGAATTTTTTTTCGCCGGTTCGCAGGTCTGTCTGTCTGTCACAAAATCTAAGCCTTGTCATGGGGATTAAGTGCAGACATGGAATGGGCTGGGTTGGGTTTTGGTATCTATCGGAATGCAGTGCGAAAGTGCAGACCCCCTTTTCATAAATTCATGTAACCGTAATCGTACAGACTGTGGTCGATTCCAAAGAAAATTTCTGGAGGAAACTCAACCCTGGTGGCTCCAATAATGCATTGATACTTCCGGAGCAAAACGACAAAATATTATTTAACATAAAAAAAAACAACAAATTCCAACACAAATGGTTCCCACCAACATTCTCCAACTTACGCAAATGATATTGTCGAATGTAAATCAGAAATGTGTGCACAGTAAAAAAAAGTTTAGCTCTTAGAAAATTTATTTATTTTTATTTATTTATTAAGAATAGCAAATATCTGCCTTTTTAAATCCATATCCTTACCTCAGACCGGATATGGAGTGTTTTTAATGATATGATATGATATGATATATAAATAAATGGATATTTCTGGTACAAGGGGAAAATGTATATTTTTAAATATTTCTGTTGTTAATTATGAGCTTGTTGTGTTAAAATACCAAGTCAAATATCATTATTTTTCCTATTTTCTCAACTATAAATCATTAACGATTTAATAATCAGCATCAAATGTTTCTTTCTGTGTATTTATTGCACACAATGAACGTTCAGCAAAGCCCGATATGCGATACATTTGTCATACTCGTACTCCACGCCGTGAGGCCAAGTAGAAACTGCCGAGATCAGCTGATTCCTCCTCCTCCTCCTTGAGGTCCCAGCGCATGAATGGGGAGAATTTGATATGATATTTCGCGTTCAATTCCTTCACTTGAGAGCTTGTCCATTGTCCGTCAATTGAGTCATCATCATTATCCGTGCACCAGTCCCGGGCCCCGATAACAAATAACAAAAGCGCTTTTATTTTATTTTTATATTTTTTTTTTTGGGGCTACTCTGCGGTTATTGGATACACAAGCGGATACACAATACACCGCTCGAGAAGGGACAGGAACTGGGTCCCCGGGCCTGGTGAAGCAAATGTTTCTCATAAACCACAATATGATATCTGCAAACAGAACTTGAACTTGAACGGCGAAACTTCCTTATCAGCGATATATGATTTATTTCCAGTCAAGGTAAAGGGAATTTCAAGTTAAAGAGATTTATAACTATTTATGATTTGTGAGTTGAACTTATTTAAAATGACTCTTATTAAAAAAATTAAATTAAGACATTTAAACTGTTTATTTTGGCTATAGTTTGAACAAAGCTTTATTGTTTAAAGATTCTCTTCAGAATCCTTGGAAAAATATTATTAAATAATATTATATATTATTAAATTAAAATTGTTTGTTGTACAATTCCTTATGTTATTTGGAAATTAAATAAAATTAATTACATTTACAGCTCAGAAGCATAAATTCATTATTTATTTATAATCAATATATACCAAAACGTTGACAGGCAACTTCGATAGTCTCTATGGCCTATTACCTCAACTGATAGCGATATCTGTGGACAAACACTCGTTTCTTCTGAGAGATCGACTGCTGATATAGCCGCCTTGGAATATATACACATTACATGGCAGACACGGAAACACTTGGTTTTGGAGCGATGCACAAATATTTACGGAGAATCCATGGCCGGGGGCGAACGGGAACGGGAACGGAGAAGGAGGCCACACATTTCCTGTGTTTGGCAGTTGGATGCACTTTGGACAAGTGTCAAAAGGTGTCACCTCCACCGAAGGTGCTATCCCTCTCTAAGAGTGATATTTTTCTTGTTATTTTAGTTGCTTTCAGTTCTTTTTTTTATGTTTTCTTTTTAAACTTCTTTTTGGAATAATGTGACAGGGCCTGTCGGCTACCAAAGTTGGCTTTTTGTCTCTGCAGGAGGAGAGGTGACAACTGGAAAGACAGCAGAAACAAGAGCCACCTACAAAGTGTACACAAATAGCCGGGTACTTGGTCGTACTCCCACTCCCAGTGCCAGTGCCAGTTGCAGTCCCAGTTCCATTCCCGTTGCCAGTGCCAGTCCTACTGGTTCCTACTCCCATATCCCTCTCGTATACCATTCCCCGTAACAAACAAACAAACAAACAAACAAATGAACAAATATTTGCCACAAAGTGCGAGAGGAGGGCCAACGCAAGACGAAGACGACTGGGAGCCTGAAGAACGATAAAATGGCATTTATGATAAATACATAATACTCGATGTGTACCCACTCATTCAGTTGTACACTGAACAAAATTAAGGAATTTTATTTAAAAATTATAAAATTATTATTAGATTTTTAATTCCGTTAGTTTTGAAATATTGGAGAAGCATTTCTTGAACATTTTTATTAAGTACAACAATAAGAAATGTGCCAAAAAGTATGCAATGAATAATGCTTCTCCAACATTTCGCAGCTTATTTTTTGAAATTTCTTATTGGCGTAATTTTTTTAAAGATTCTAACACTATATGTTTTTTTAGTTTTTTTTCAAAGTCATTAATTAAGCTCTTAGAAATATACTGAGAATTAAGACAAGAACATTTTATCTTCCACATTTATAGACTCATTTTAAAGTGAATTAAGTCATAATACTATTCATTTTAGCCGATTTTTTTTTATAAAATAATTGTTTATTAACCTTTAAAGCTTTTTTTTAACAGTGCATGATAAATAGGCTACAGACGTGTTGTCTACGGCATTTGGCACAGCAGTGCTGAAGAATGAAGCCGCCGCATAGAATAGAAATATCGGAGTGGGGGCTTGAAAAAAAGAACAGAATTCAAGTGTCAAAGTGACAGTTTCGAAATTGATTGCAGTGGGTATTGGTGTGTGCGTTTGACTGATAAATAAGGCAGCTTTAAACCGACTTAACGGAGAGCCATTGGGTTATCTAATAGGCCGGAGATAGACACCGAGATATAGGGGCCATGCTCCATATCAATATCCACTTGTGCAGATGATTGACAGGCGACACGTGGTCAGCTCCGCGGTGTTCCCAGTGCTCAAGGGTTCAGACGACTTTGCCTTCGATTATCGCGATCACGTCGAAGACCTCTGGCATAAACGATTCCGATTTATATATATATGTAAATACATAATACCTATCCCATTTTCAGTTCTGCCACGATGGCAACGGAATATAAATTACAAGTGGAAAATTGCATAAATTCTTGGCATGCCTACGCGTATGAGAAATGAATCGATACCAAATCAACTGGACCCCGGACCCAATCGAACTGTTGTGCCAAAGACCAACAAAATTATTGGAGTTACGGGACGTCAAATATTGCCAAACAAATTGACAACGCCAGGGTGGCTTTGAATGTGTGGAACTAACGAACGTTGCCAATGGCACAGAACAGGAAAATAAAGGAAATTTATGTGTCTGTCCTCGAAAAAAAGAGCATAAGGTGACCAGGCTGAACCTAACAACACCTGGGAACGAGCCGAGCCCTGCAAGCACTTAGAAAACAAAGTTCTTTAAGCTGGAATATCTTATTTAAGTCTTGAATTACACTTTTAATTTTTTAGATTTATTAAAGTTTGTGATGACATATATGTATTTAGTAAGAATAATATTTAAAGTCTGCTACCTATTTATTATAAATATATTGTATTTGTTTTTTAATTTAAATTTTGAAATTTTGTTGATTTATTTAAGTTTGTGATTCTATCAATCCAAAAATGGTATAGTTAATAAAAATAATGATAATGTATGCTACATATATATTTTAAATATTTTTAAATGTCTGTAATAATTAAATAATTAAACAATCAGCTTAAATTGAAGGTAGGTTTTAATGGTAAGCCTTTTTCTTAAGCCTTAATGGTTATTTGATTATGAAATTGTAAATGATAAAATGTAAATTATTATGGTTTTGGTTTCTGAACTCTTTGTTTAAGGATTTCATTAATTTAGTCCAAAGCTTGCAACGCAGTGAAAGATTAATTTTCAATTCTATAAATTACATTTTTTATTATTTATATAATCAATTTTCCCTTATTTTTTTTTCCTCAGTGCTGGAGTAAATAAATGAAGTGCCATGTGAAAATATTTCACACGTGCGAGGGTCCAAACACTCGAAATACAAAAAAAAAAAAGGAAATGCTTTGTGGGCAAAAAAATATTTGTGATTACGGGGCTCCGGTCGCAGGGGCTCTATGCTCGTTGGACTCTTGGGTTGTTTAGTGGGGTTATTTGGTCTCCATTAGATACAAATCGGCGGTGCTGTTGCGGTTCATTAATTCCGCGGCGTTTGACAAATGCAGCGCCAGGAAACGACAACCACAAAACCAGGCGACCGATGGACTGATTTGAATACACATCGCCGCCGAACGATGTGCGGGCCATTTGCATTTTTAAACGATTTTCTCATTTGGGTTCTTCTTTGGTTGTTATTTTTTTTCTGTTTCAAATTTCTTGTTACCGCGCTTCAATTATGTAAAGAAGCGGTTGACATTTTTTCCCATTTTAGGGTTGTATCCCCACTTTTGAAACCACCGTAAAAGAGGTTAAGATAAAAAGGGGCAACTCAACTTCGGGTACGAGTACTTGAATAACTGCACATGTTCCGCTTTTTTTTCTGGCCACGCCCAGAACATAATTCCAGCATGCTTCAGATGAAAAACCTACTGGAGGCACTGGATAAATATTTATTTGGGGGGGCGCATGCGCGGTGGCCTGAATAGACCCCCAAAACACTTCTGTGCCCGGCAAATGTATGAAAATTAATGTTGGCAATCTGTAAAATCCTGTAAAGCGTAACTCAAACTTGCCACAGAAGAAAAAAAATCAGAAAATAAACAACTAGAAAAAAATACAAGCGAATTAATAAGCAACAGTGATGGGAACTTGGCCAATCGAAGGCCTCCGATGGGATGGGACCTGCTGGATTGGATCGCTTTGCTCTAGAGTTAATAGGAACTATCTGATAGGGATAAAAAAATGGTTCTAAATTAATCTCAATGTTCGTGATCTCAATTTGTTTTTATTTGTTAAGAACACAAGATATTTTTTCAATGAATTGTTAGGTTTTATCTGTTTACTAATCAGAAGATAATTAAATATTTATTTATTTATAAGTTATTTTAATAATCTGCAGAATAAGATTCCTTTACCCATTTATTCATTTTTTGTATGTTTGTTGATGCCATTAAGTTTAACTTTTAATCATTTAAGAAATTAGGCGAATATATTTAGTACCCTAAAAAATATATAATCAATTACAACCTAAATAAGAATAGCCAACATTTCAATAAATTAAAAGGCTTTTAATTTATTTTCTATTGATGTAATATATCAATTAATTCCTTTATTATTTCCTGTAAAGAGCACCCAATCTTCGCTGTTGCCTTCTCAGTACTTTGGAATTTTTGAAAATTTTAATTAAAATTGTGGCCGCGGAAATTTGTGTGTGCGCTTGTGGAAGGAAGCCTCTTGTGTTCCATGGTTTTCCTGGCCACCGCCTCCAAACCTCTACCGCCTCCCCCTTCAAATTGCGTTGCGAGTTGAGAGTTGCAAGTTGCATGTTGCAGGTTTTACAAGACGGGCGACATTGCTTGTACAACATGCCTGATTTTTTTTCTCTCTTCTTTTACTCGCACACACACTCTGGCACTCTGGCATCCCAGCGAAATGATCGACGACGTTGCAAAGTATTAAAGTCAGCGCGACACAATCTGCATATTAAAGGAAAACGAATGAAAAAAAGTACAACAACTTGTTGCACAAACACCGATACACACACACGCTGAGATGTACAGTGAAGACTGTGGGGTATATATATTGGTTTTTAATATTTATTAGTTGGATAAGTTATATAAAAATACATCCAGGAAAAAGTATGTTTAAATTATTGTAAAGTAAATATTAAGCCTTTAAATATGAATGAAAATTTATACAATTTTTATAATATTTAATAACGAGTGCCACAGAAATTGTTTACGATTTTAAATCAATTTGAATTGAGTCTAAAAGTATGCAACAACTTTGAAAAGTGGCTAATTGACAGTGCATCATTGCATACTTTCAGACACCTTTAAAAAATTTATTAAAAATCCTTAAAGATTTCCGTGATTCTCTGAATTTTTTAAACAATTTTACCTAAGCCTCTGACTTAGGGACCTTCTCCTGTAGTTGCAGAAATTAATACACGCCTGACGGGCTCACAATCAAAAGAAACGAAATGAAACTGCGAACCGGCCGCAACTGGACGGGATCTGGAGGGGAACAGCATCGGGATCGGGATCTCGTGGGGCACTGGACCTGGCCGAAACGGCTTGCAGGTGTTTGGTGTTTGCCTGGCTCGTTCGGCCTAGAGAACCGGAAGAGAGGCTGGCCGGGAGACAGGACATTGATCTCCGTGGCCACAGCTGATTGGATTAGCTGTGAATTGTGCCAATTCAAGGGGCCGCTGCTTGGCCGCCGGTTTAAGCAATCCGCAAATCCGCAAATCCGCAAACTCGCAAATTCGCAAACATTTCATAAGCATTTCGTCTCGATGTTTCACTTTATTTTTCCGTTGCTCACCACGTCTCATATGCATTCGGTGCTGAACTTTTGCCACAACTTCCGCTGACAAATTCAAATTAAATGTTGCATATGTAACATATGCACGAGCGTGGAAATTTATTGATAGGCTAGCGCTACAAAAAAGCAAGGAAAAAATAAGGAAAAACCGTTCCCCACTCACTTCTCATTCCTTCACAGACTTTGTGGCAGTTGTTTGTGTTTTGCATTTCGTTTGGGGTTTCAATGCGGCTGTTGCCAGGCAAAGGTCGCCAAAGGTCGCATATTTATGACTGGGGGCTGGGGCTTATGTTTTTTGTAAGTGGAGCAGAAACCAAAACAAGCCAAGTCCAAAGGGGACTCGGAATTCTGCTAGAAACACTGTTCTTTGCATTTGCAAATAATCATATTTGTTCGTTTTATATTAGTCTAATAAAATCTATACCAAATCTTAGCAAAATGATGACTAATTTGTGGCTGCTTTCAGGTATCCCGTCTCTAAATTTGGTCTCAACTAAAGATCTTTATATTAGCGAACTCGAGGCGTTAACATCGTGAGTCACTGCCAAATGCTGGGCTGTCCAAGAAGATTGCCAAGAAGTCGTCAACGTGGAGACGGGCAAAAGTATCTCGAACGGTGACAAGATACAAGTCACACCGTCGAGCCGAGTGATTCAAGTCGAAAGGTATTTTCTCTGCCGCCATTGTCTCGTTTTTGTAGTTGCTGTCGATGACGCAAATATGCGAGATGCTGCGAGAACTGCGAGATCTGCGAGATGCAGATGCAAATGTGAGAGACAGAGAGCAGATACTTTTAAGCGTTACAATTTCCGAAATACTTTTCAATAGAATGTCAACAGTTGAAATAGCTTTTCGTTCCGTTTGATTTTGGTCTTGCATACATTAATCTATACACTTTCAAAGAAGTATTTTAAGTTGTTTTCTTAGTTTTTAATTAAGTCAAAGATTTATTAATAAGTGAGTTGTAAATTTATAGGTAAAACTCTGCGACACAAATATTTTATTTTCATATTAAATACAAATTTATATATAGTTTCTTTTCCAATTGATGTTACTAATAATATTTTACCATTTAAAATGCTTTTCTTTTATGTTGCAATAAATAAACTTAAGAAAATGAATACAAATCAACATAAAGTACCCCCCTAAAAGAAGTGTATCTCAAAGTTCGATCCTCGAGGCCCTACTTCCTTTCTTGTTTTTATAAAATGTATCTCAATCTGTGTGTATTTGCCTGTCGCCTTTTGTAATGCAATTGAACTAAATGTGGCGACTGCGTGTGACATTTTTCTCCTGCAGCCATAGAAAAACGGCAGCAGCTGTATCTGCATCTGAATCTGAATCTGACTCTGACTCGGCATCTCCGCCTGTATCTGAATCTCTGTATCCGTGTATCTGAGGCTGACTGTGATGGGCATGTATCTGTATCTATCAGAGCGTCGCGTCGTCGCCGTCGCTGTCTTGTGGCCAATGTAGCGCAACCATTGATGAAAGCTGAAAGCGAACCAAGAGTTGGTCATTGAACTGGCTACCTCCTCCTGCTCATCCCCCCTCAGAGT
Organism: Drosophila ogumai; assembly: GCA_018904815.1. Classification (NCBI taxonomy): domain Eukaryota; kingdom Metazoa; phylum Arthropoda; class Insecta; order Diptera; family Drosophilidae; genus Drosophila; species Drosophila ogumai. The sequence goes on along the minus strand of JAEIIJ010018910.1, from coordinate 10,191 downwards.
TCTTCTCGGTGATTTTGTCGAAAGAAACCAAAGCATTTAAGTAGTTCGATGGGGACAAACTTATCTGCTCGTTAATTGTTTTGGGTCTTTTTCGATGCTGTCCCCAAGAAAACTGAGGAGCACAGCGCGCACACGATAAAAAGAAATGGGAAACAAAATTTAAATATCTATGCAGTTGGCATAGCTGACATACCCTAGACCAGGGACAGAGCGATATGTGTATATACTTGGCAACGTTGCGTTTGAAGTGTCAATTTTGAAATGTGACTCGTTTCCAACGACTTTTTTCGGTGCGATCACTTTGCCGGGGCTTCTCTGCTTCCTCGCCCTTTGCCTTCAGTTGGCAAACTAACAAAAATGTTCAACACTCTGCCTGAATAGAGCATTTTCTGGGTAAATCGAGAACGAAAACGAATTCGAATTCGGGGAAAAGCGGAAGCCCCGGTGAGTTCAGAAAGCTTGCCAAGGACCTTTACCCCTGCTTTTTGTATTCCCTGTTTTTTTTTTTATTTTGCCTAATTCAATGCAGCGAGGAATCGCTTTAATGCACTGTTCGGTGCGAAAAACCATTTAACATTTCAATGAACAATGAACTATGCACACCGTATGCACACCCATCTCTCCTCCTCCTCGAAGTCGTTCCCTCGGCCTCTCTGTCTCCGTTGGCATATCAATTATTTGGCGGCCCAGTATTTTAAAATACATTTCAAAACTCTGCATACGGAATGGAAGAGTGCTCTACTTAGGTCTTGGGTGAGTATTTTGGTTCTATGGGGGATTTGTCATGAAAAAGAAATGGAATAAATAAGTTAAGGTGGTTTTAAAAAAAATAAGGAATATATTAGTTATATTTTGAGAGGAAAAAGACAATTATTTTAATTGTTTACAACTTTTTATTTTAAGAAAAAACAGACATCTTGGAAACTTATAATAACTTATTTTATTTTACCTTTTCTTTTAACACATTTAATAATATTATCTCAAGTAAATAATTAATTAAAAAAAATGCTTTATATACCAAAAAAATTATGTGATTATCTGTATATTTTGTATGTTCCTTCCGAGGACAGCCAGAAAAATGAGCTTACTCGCTAGTCAAGGCTTTGAACAACACTGATTGAAACCAAGCAACTCTTCTGTTGTAGAGTACTTTCCAGTCTTAGAGACCTCAGAGACCACTCATTGATTCATTGGGGTATTTCGGTATCATAGCTTTTAGCTCGATTGAAAGGCAAAATAGGCCCCAGAAGTTTAAGTGTATGTGTGTGTGTGGAGTGGAGAAGCGGTATCCATTTCGTATGGGCAGCGTCGAGGACAGAGACCTGGAAGACCGACCTGGACTGAGACAAATTTCAATTCCACACCGCGATTGTGTGTGCGCCTTATAAATTGCGTATGCAGGCCCATTTGGTCAGTTTTTTGAATACAAATCTACGCGTTTTACATAAAGGCAAAGCAGAAGAAGAAGGGGCACCCTTCGCTGGATTTATGGTAAATGAGCTGAATGTGTAATCAATTCTAAGCCAGGTTGTTGTCCAAACTTTGGCCCTTTAAGCTGAGCGTCCGAGGGGTTTTCATTTCATTTTTATTGCCACCAAAACCATAATTAAGATTCAATTCAATGCAATTGGTCAACCGAAATTGCATTTTTGTAGGCCGGAAAATTGCGTATGCAAAGCGAAGGCTTGAACTTGTTGCTGGTTAATAAAACGAAATTGAATTGAATCGAATTGAATTGAATTGCATTCGGGGGAGCCTGAGCCCCATTTCAAATTCGATTTGCTCCGGTCAAAACGATTGGGAACATGACAGATACGTGTAGCTTGTATCTTGTATCTTGGCCGAGAAGAGAAGAAAGTTCCAAGCTCTCAATTGTGTCCCAAGCCATGCTGTTGCTCTGCTAATTGTCTGAATTGATTAGGCCGATTGTCACAAATTGTCATATGATCCAATTGGAATATGAAATGAATAGTTAATGCCTTAATGGGATCGCCATTATATCGATGGCGCGTCGACGAGGCGACTTTCGAAAATACTATGTGGCATTTGGCTAACTCAATTATGTGTGGCTCCAACTCGTATTAACTTTGCTTCTCGGTGCCACTGAGGTTGGGCACTTGTGGGTTTTCACTTTCACAATATTATTACATGTAAAGATATAGTATATATACGCGCAGTTACTCCATGCTCAGATACAGATACGCATACTCATACTTGTACTTATAAATGGCAGAACAACAGACAGCCGGTAATAACAACAATTGACAGTTATAGATATATGTGTATCTGCTGGATACAGAGAAAGGAAATGTTGTAAGTAGAATTTATGATTTGAAATAGGAGAGTTAAAAAATATTCTGAAAAGTAATGCATAGTTTAAAAAAATAATTAAGTAATAAATCATTGGTATTCCACTAAAATTCCCAACTGGAAAGTTGGTAAGCAATTTTTGCTTTTGTTCTGTTGAATTTTCTAAATAAAATAAAATAATAATTAAACAATTATAAAATTTTGATTTTCTCTTAAAAAATTCTTGATTATTTACATTTTTAAGTGTACCTTGCGAATGTATCTGCATCTGTGAGTGCGACGGCTAACAATAACTGCAGCTGTCAACCAGTTGTGCGGTTCATTGGCTTCTTGCCTGCATTCGCCACCAATAATAACAATAATAATAACAACAATAATCAACAACAACAACAACAATCAACAACAGAATAAAAGTAATGAAAACAACTAAATAGTTGGCTAGTAACTGGGTGCGAGCATATTGAAGTGTTTTGCCTTTTTTCCGTGTCCGTTGGGCCACAAGAATTATGACCATGCAAGTTATTAATCATTTACGTGTGACGTTGTAAATGTTTTTTACAAAAAAAAAAAAGAAATACGAAAAACCCTTGCCCCTCCCCTCAGCCTGGGGCGTGAAAGTCATAATAATTTACTCAACATAGACACATAATTTTAAGCTCTTTAACAAAGCCAAACAAAGAGACAGGGTCAGTGTTGGGTATCTCCCTGGCTCATAAAATACTTTCTGGCTTTAAAATCGGGCCCCAGCACGTGCTCTCAAGCACGCTATATCCATAAATAACTAATAAATAACTTGCTACGAATAACCGAAAAAAATGCCTATAAATTGTACTCGACACCAATTAAAATATATACCTAAATGTATATGCGCCATACCTCAGTGTAAGCTATTTAAATTGGAACCCAAAAAAGTTGCTAAGGAATTTGTCCTCTTTACGTGTGGCAAGGGGTTGAAGAGAAGGGAAAAACTTATGGAAAATAATGGGGAATTAATTACCTGAAACTGGATAATTTTTAAATAAATCTTTTTTCTAAGAAAAAAACATTTACATGGATATTATGTAAATTCAAATTATGGAAATGGATATTAAAGGTAAAGAAATGTTTTAAATATAATTTGAAATTAATTTCTATAAGTTGAACTATCAATTATAAGATTTAATTATAAATAATAAGTAATAACCATATTAAAATTTATATAAAAGCAGTTGGTAAATTTATATAACTTTGTGTTTTTAATTTACTATTAATTTTAATAATAAACACAACAAAATCAATTGAGAAATGCAAATTTAACTCAAAACATTAATAGTCTTAGCTTAATTTAACTTAAAAATTATAATAATCTTTATTACCAGTAATAAACCTTAATAATAACACACTCTTTCCCTTAATTCTGTTTACAATTCACTGAAAATAAAACCATAAAAAGCGTTTAAATTGTTATAGATCGATTTTACCACCTGTTAAACCATATCACAGGTGTCTCCGTGCCACTTGCATTTCGAATATGACAAATTAGCAATCAGGTGGCAGACTTTTTACCCACTAACCCCCGACCCAGCGTTGCTACCGTTGCAGCTGCTTCGGGCCAAGTACGAGTATCTGCGACCGTATCTGGGCAGCTACGAAGCAATTAGAATAAATTAGAGAAACAGCTCTTGGTTACAGGTGAAGTCCGGGGCAAAGGTGCTGGGGGACCACAAAATGTAAATGAAAGAGACACCGAATACCGAAAAAGCCACGAGATACGGATACCAGATACATTGAGCACAAAATCTGAATTCGATTCCGTTTGAATCCAAATTGAGGTTTAATTTTCTTTGTTAGGCGATGGAAATAGAAGCACCGAGAGACAAAAACCCGTTCTGATTTTGAGATCAGCCATAGGGACCGCCGACCCCCTTTCAACCCGCCGTCGTCCCATGTCCCTCGTTCTATTAGTGGTCTTTTATAGCGGTCCGCTTTCGTTGGTCACTTTTGTTGACTTAATTTATTGACATTAGTGTTTCTGTTTCTGTTTCCATTTCGTTCTCCTATTCGGTGTCTGTGTATATATTTTTTTATTTTATTCGATTATAGCTCTTGATTTGCCTTTTATGTAAAAATATTTCTGTGTTCATGCATTCTTGACAAACACCTGACCGCCGCTCTACGAAAACCAAAAAACCAGTTGGCATATACAGCTGTTTGGGGGCTCCGAAGATACAGATACCGGGGAAGATAAGGCTAATGAGATTGCCTATGGCCGATATGTGTTTGATTTAGTCATGGACCACGGATAAATTTAGATGCAATCGAGGGGGGTTGGGGACACTGGTATACTGGAAGTCGTATAATAAATTTATTTCCCCACAGTAATTAACTTTATACGATTCATAAAATTGCACAATTCTTTGATGAAAGCTATCAAATGGCTCTCGCTCACCTCTCACCTCTCGCCTCACCTGATCGCATGTTGTACCCGACCACAAACAGTTCGTTTTTCTGTCATTTTAGTGCTTTTTTCTATAAATATGCGCAGACATAAAACTTTTGGGACTTGATAATAAATGTTTTTAGTGTTTATGAAATGAAAACAAAAATTCGGGGGGAAGGAGATGAGTTTCAATAAAGGCAAATATGATGGTTTGGAGACTCTGAATTCCCTGGAAAATATAGTAGTGGGATAACTTTGTATATTTCTGTTGTTGGTTTTATTCTATTTTTAATTTTCATTTTATATTTAATATTAATTTTAATATATAATAGTTAAAGAAGGAGGTTATTCTTTAACATACAGCATTTTGCTATTTTAAAATGTAATTGCATACGTTTAGGCATTTTTTAAAGTGTTTTCAAAACAATGTTTAATGTAAAAATGTTTAAATTATATTCCTTAAATTTTTAAGACATTTTTAACATGATTTTCTATTTTCTCATATACCCCAAAATATCACAAAAATACTTTAGACGAAATTATAGCGAAAGCAAGAATGCAACAAGAGAATCACCCACCACACACGCACAACGCCCACGAGACGGCTTTAATAGTTGAGGGAAATTAAAAGTGAAACAAGAAAATGTCAAATTTATTTATATTATAAACTTTACTCACCTCCGCCATCGCGGCCAACTGGAATTCTTTTGCGGCCTCAAAAGCAGGAAACTACCAATGGCCGAAAAACTATTTGAAAAGATTTTCCTCGACCAAACAAAAAATGTTTCATCTTTTGAGTGCTGCTGGCTCCTCGGCGTTGTTTTTGTTGAAATTATTTTGGTTGACAATTTATTAGCATAGATTAGTTGCTGGTATTTGTTGCGTTTGAACACGAAATTTTGTTTTAGCTTGATTTTAGTTTATTTGCAAGTGATTTTGATTGTCACAGTAGGGATTTGCGCGATCTCTCTCTCGATCTCTGTTGAGAAATGGTGTCTGGGTGACATAATTTGGCAGCAATTTGCCTAGGAATTTGTCAGGATCACTTGTGTGATTTTCCAAGTTTTCCTCTCTTATTTTCGTTAGATTAAATTCACACAGCCATTTCTGGGCTCATTTCAGCCAGGAGGATCTGCGGCGACTGACTGACATGCTGCCAACTGTCCAGGCACGAAGTCTCCTCCAAGGACTCGTTCAAGTTCCGCATGCAATATAATTTTATTCGCCAAAAGCTAAAGGCAAACACGATGACGAGTCTATACACATAGGGACACACAGGGGGGGGGGGCTAAAGGCACTTTCCCGGGGCGGTTTCAACGCCTGCGCACTTTTCCAACTGGGACGACCACCGGGGGAGGGCTTTTCCAACATTTACGAGTATTTTGCATTCGTCGTCCCCGTGTGTTGTTGCAATACGGGAAAATTTCCGCATATCATGTTAATCGCCCAGTTACACGCAATTGTTTTACCTTTACCTGTGGGGTCCCCCGAAAAAAAGTATGTCGCCTTTATATTTCCTTTAGCGCTGCGTCGTTTCCTCGATTTAACAGTTGTTTTTGGCAAATACCCGGGGTCTCCATATCTCCATCTCCCCCTCCCTCTTTCCTAGGGTCCACAAAAAGCACAGCTCTCGGCCTGGAATCACGTTATTGCCCGTAATTAATTTTTGGGGCTAGCTATTTGGTAGCCGCCGAAAACGCATTTGAATTTATTTCGTTTGTCGCGCGTTTTGTTTTGCATATTTTCATACTCCTCTTTGGCGAGTCCTTAGCAGGAGTTGTTGACCCTGGTAGCAGATTTGTTGGCCGATTGCCTGAAAGTAGGCAATGATTTCGGTTGCCAACAGGAATTTATGCTAATAGTTCGAGAGGCAAAGGATTCGTAATTGAATGCCAATTTTCGGTTAGATATTCGTAATTAAGATGCATTTGGTTTTAATTAATACGAATGGCTTTTAAAATAAATCATAATCTGGGGGTTTATATACTTAAGGAAACGTAAATAAATTAAGGGAGGAATAATTAAAAAGGTTTTCATAGGAAAAATGCTGTATTTTTGACTACAAACAAGTTAATCTTTTAGGGAGTAATGTCATAACATAAATATAGACATTTTTAGTTATATTTCCTCATAACATGAATCATATTTGTATAAGCAATCCAAGAACCCTCATCAATTCACAGCTTAGATTACATTCCTCGACATTTTGACTGTTAAATTGTCGTAATTAGTTTAATTAAAGCCAACGGCAAACAAAGGCAAATGGGCGAGTGTAACTACACCATAAAGACCAGTGCCACATAGCCGTAATTAACGGTGGCCAAGTAAGAGAGATGATGCCGAGTGGGCCCATGATTAGCATAATTTGTGTGAGCTGGCCTTCCCCCATGAGGGCGTGGCCAAGAGTGGCCAAAAATTGCGGTCAGCCAAGGAGACCTTGGGGAAATTATGAAGAAAGTGTTCTAGGTTTGAGTTTTAGGGTGATTTCCCATCCAACTGTCAGGATTTTCCACACACTCTCGATGACAGGCCAATGTCCTGTGTGAGATGACGTTTCATTTTCAGTTTTTTGTGGGTTTCCGAGGATTTTTTTTTTGTGCGGCTTCACTGGGTTCCAATTATCGATGGACTGCTGAGTAGACCCTAGGATTCTCATTCTCATTCCCCTGCCCCTTGCCGCTTCCGGCTCCAACTCCCAATTGAAACATTAAACGCCGACAGCGAGTGCAGCCCGCAACTAACATATATAGAGTTTTATTCCATGTCCCAAATTAATTAAGCAGAAGGATAAGATACCCGCCATGACAGGGCAGGATGGGAGCAGGGTACTCCAACTGTTTGCTGACTCCCTACGCATCATTTAATTACGTTAATTGGCAGCGGGTGGTGGGTGTTGGGTGTTCGTTGGTGTTGTTCCACTGGGAGGGGCTCCAGGGGTTGGCGATGACGTTGTCCATTCGTCACCCACCGGTGTCCAGCTGAATATGGAATTACCAGCGACCAGTTGACCCACATGTGCAGTCACGACAAGTATCTATCTAAGTATATTTGCCTTCCTTATTTTCAAGCATTTATAGTAACAAGAAAAATGGCTGAAATGGCAACCATTTTGTAAGTTTCCGTGCGGAAATTCCAGCTTCCCCCTTCTTTGATTTCAAGCTGACAACTGCGCAGCATCCGTGGATTCCAACCCCTGGACCAGTGACACCCCCGTAAATGCCAGAAATCAGCTCAGGAGGAAGGCGGCCATTAAATGCCTCGAATTATGGCCAGAGGCAAGCGAATGGGACGGATTCCTGAACCGAGAAGCGAACAAGGCGCAGACAATAAGTTGTGGGCCCCCACAGGCAGGCAAGCAACCAGACCCACCTCCACCTCCACCTCTACATCCCAGGCGGGGGTGATCAGAGCCACCAAAGTCGAGCTAAACATTTCTAATTTATTGATGTTTCCGTCGCCGGGAAAGTTCTTGTCCAACTGCCAAATGTCTTTTTGCTCTCTCTCCTGTGTCGTGTCGCGCTACTTTGCCTGTTTGACGATGGAAGCAACACAAATTTATGATGATTAAGAAAAATCACAGAATACTTAGCCGATCTATAGATAGTACGATATATGGCCCTGTCTATGGGCAACGTGTGTGCGCCACAATCCGACTACGAATCTCTGTCGCCCATTTTCACTCTCATTCTCATAATTTGTTTGTTGTTTCAAAAATAGACCGTCGTCTTCGGGCAGCTCAGACAACAAACCAACAAGAAAATACAAAATAAAAAGAAGAGACTTTTTCCTGGGCTGTGTGTGTGGGCGGTATTTGGATGACTCTACAGGCTATACTTCTGGATCCGCCCTCGGAGGGATCCATCAATTATGCGACGAACAGCTGAAAATGTAATCAGGCGAGCAGCAGGGTTAAGATATATCCCCATGAATCTGAATCGTTTTGGTTTTATACCCTGGCAGAGGGTATTTTAAATCTTTATTTAGTAATTATAATATTATGGGATTTGGATTTGACTCTAATAAGTTTAGATTTAAGATTTAAACTAACAACCTTTTTAGCTTTTACTTGTAAATATCGTCCTCCTTCTAAGGCAAAAGTTTTTATATTAAAACTAATAAAATTTATAGAATATAGAATATAGAAGAATCTTTAGGGTTAAAGAGCCTCATATTTCCTACATTTCAATATCCTTTCTAAGTTTTATAAAGCAAATAACAATCACAGCAACAAATTATTATTTTACTTAAATATTTAGAATTTATTTAATTGGCTATTAAAGAATAGATTATTGATAGGATATTGAGGGTAAATAATTCTTAAAATCCCTAATAATAAGAGTATTAAAAACCAATGTTCATTCCTCATTTCCCTTTATCCTTTAAGTAAATAATCCAAGTTCCATGCAATTTGTTCTGAGATTCTCAGATGATTCAGCCCGCAATTAACTTAATGCCTTTGAGGAAAACTCAAAACATTTATTTTACGAAATACAACCTTCACATTCCTTGGCCATTTCCCCTTGAGGAAAGTTGTCAACTCAAACTAAAACAAAACTAAAATAAAAAAGAAAATAACAAGAGCAGAGGAAAAACCACAGGCAGAAAAAATTTGTCATTAAAAATGTCAACTGATTTATGGGAATACTGTGGGCCAGCGTTTATGGTTCAAGTGTGCGTGAGTTTCTTTAAATATTTTGTATTCCTCATTTTTGTTACCACTTTTTGTTATATTTATTTTTTTCAGTTGGCTATTTCTTAATGACTTGGCTAAGTGTGTTCGTGTGTGTGTGCGAGAAAAACTATTAAAAGATTTTAGCAACTGACTGAATCAATAAATAACTGAATGAACTGGAATAAGACAAAAAAAAAACACAAAAAATCGATGGGACAAACAAAAGACAGCAAACAGTATTTTAAGTTTCTGTTTTTCTTTCTTTTTTTTTTGTTAAGACCGTAAAGTAGGTTTATGGGTAGAAAAACACAAACACGGCAAATGAGTGTAGATAAACTTTAACTACCCTAGACCCAAATGCGGCACGAGCAAATGAAACGAAATAAAACAAAACACGGCAAAATCAACAAACGGAGGGGAGCCCAAACCCTGCAAATGGAGTTGCCAATGCCCCCAGTCCCTGTCTCAGTCCACCTCTCGGTCCCTGACTCCATCAAACAAACAGCTGGCTAACGAATCTCTCTCGCCAGACCTCCTCCTCTAGGGAACCCGACTCCGCATCGAATTGGGTCTTTAAATAGGTTGTAAAAAATACAGCTTATATTTCAAACTGTATTTGTTTTTATTTTATTTTTCTAGTAAATGATGTATACAAACTGCTCTAATTAATAATTAGTATAACAGTAGCTAGTCAAGATATGAATCCTTTGGGAAAAAGGTAATAATAACTTTATTAGTACTGTTTTCCTAGCTGCAAAAGTATTGTTAGCACTTTACTTACTATAATGCA
>JAEIIJ010018905.1:0-11476 GCA_018904815.1 Drosophila ogumai | reverse complement strand
AAGAGGTAATAGCTGCTCCCTACTCATTGCCTCAAGCACTAGCCGATCGCCCTTTCCGACTTCGAGAGCTATTCATCCGAACGTCGGAAACTTGTCCCTAAAACTTTCTCTTAGGTTGCCTTGCTTTCCGTTGCCCGCCCGCTAGAGGTCGCTTGACTGCCCACCAATCCACTGCTAGGTAGCGCCACTGGGCTCTATGACCAAGCGTTACACAAAGAAAGATAAAAGTAAACAAATATAATGGAAATATTTTACAACAAAATTAAACTTTAAAAACACAAATAGTCATTGCTACATGTTTTTTTGATATTTAAGATCACTTAAGACAGGTATCTTTTATTGAATTGTATTACTAATTGGTGACTCTAAGCTACGTTTGTCATAAACCAATTAAATTAATAATTAAGAAATTAACAGGATTGTTTAAATTTGACTAAGAGGGAAGCCTGATACCTTACCCTCTACCTCCATCTCGATTTTTTAAACAAATTGGACTCATTTTGATCCGTTCCACTGGCCGAATATGCCCCCGTGCCGAAAACCTCAGATGGTTAAGCTAACCCCACATAAATGGGTATATTTGTAGTTGTGCTCGTACGTGGGAGAGCGGCCGCAAACATGCGTGTGTGCTGTGTGTGAAACCGACTTCACACCTCACCGACTGCAGGGGGCTTTCGAGGGTGGGGTTTTTGAGGGGATTGTGGGCGGGGTGGGGGAAAAACAAACGCTGCCGGCAGTGAAATGCAATGCGGAAAATGCATTTTCCGCGACTACACAATTGAAGTAATAAATCACAACGGGACGAGAAAAAGCAGGGCGAAAAGTTTTTCGGGGCTATGGCTTTACAGGGAGAACAAAAAATGCGATGGGATAAGGCTTGTATGAATATAGATATACATATATTGTGCATGTGTGTGTATATAAGTATTAAGTGCAATCATGTGGAAATGCCCGGGAAATGCACACAAACTGGGAGCGGAGACGAAACTGGAAATGGGAACGGGAACTGGACTTTTCCGAGCACCTATTAAATTGTGCACTCATTAATCATATAGGCGCAGGCAAAGGGACACCCCCATAGCCCCATTTGGCTTTTGCTTATTTTTTGCATCGAGCGTCGGCAGAAAATTGAAAGAGATGAAAAAATAAATGCAAATTTATGCACTTTTCACGGGCGGCACACGAGTCAGGCAGCCGACAAAAAATTGTACATAAATTTGTCGAGGCGGGTGAATTTAATACACTTCATAAAGTGTTTTTCGGCAAATCATCTGTCGAAATATATTTTTCCCCTTTTTTAGGCCTGCCTATTGCAGCGCCATATTGCGTATACGCCGCAGTGCACACACACACTCTGGAAATGACTCAATAAAAAGTTCAGAGAAAGTATTTCAATGGAAATGATTGCGACGTTTGCCAGTAAATTGCTGCAAGAGAATTTCTGAAATTAATTTCAATTATTTGTTTGGAACGAAATAAAAAGAATACCATGTAAATAAATGCATGGCAAGTTAAATTCAATACAATGGCGATTCAAGTGTGAAAAATACACGGCTTGTTTGAATTCCCTGGGAGTGTGATCGCCCATGAATGTGAATGACCATTCGCCTCGTGAGGGGATAATTGGAGTGGATGTCTGTCGGCCTCGATTTGCAGAAAATTAAATATTAATGCAATAAAAACATCAGGCAAATATAATAAACAGTCAGTGAATCGGGAAAGTTTTATTCGCTTATTCCCGGGAAAAAAAGAAAATTATATTTATTTATTCCAAGTCTGAAAAGTTACGGTACCTTTTACAAAATTTAAATTTAAGGAACTAAAAAATCACTAATTTTCATGAATATTTAAGAGCATTCTTAATTTTCTTTTTACTAAAAATATTCATTATTGTGCTGGCCGTTTAGTGGCATTCGAGGAGCTCTCCAGCAAATTGCCATTGTCCCACTTAGATTGCTCAAATGAAAAACAAAAACATGGCAAGGCGGGCTGCTGTGCTTAATTAAAAGCATTACAGCGCGTGACCTTGTCCGCAGGATAGTGCGGGATGGGGAAAGGGGTGCACACTCCTGGTCCCCGGAGGCAGGAGCAGCGAGCATTAGGAAAGCAACAAGTGCGGAGCAACAACTTATGCATAATGGCCAGGGTGAAGCACCCTCTATTGCGTTTCCGCTCAAAGGCAAATGGTTGCAAGTGCCGCCCCTCTCTCTGTGTATTTTTCTCTCTGTCTCTATCCTCCCTGCTCTTCCCTCTCTCTCCCTACTTCTAAGTATCCTTGCTCTGCCATTCCATTTGGTTTGTAATGCTGCATTCTAATCAGGCATAAATGCACAGGGAAAACTGTTTACTATTTAAGTTAACAACTCATAACTTTTAATGCAAAAAATAAAAGATAATTTTAATAATTAAAAAAGCAACAAACAAAAGCAACCCTAAGAACTCTTTTCTATTTAAATACAGACTCCGATGAAGCTAAATCTACCCAGTAGCGATGTCTTAATGAGAGAAAAAACCTCATTAAGAGAAGAATAAAACAAAGTTATTTCGCTTTTAAACTCTATAATTCACTTAAAAATATTCAAGTTACTTCAGTTTTTGTCCATGTAGAACAATACAAGACCAAAGAAGAGCTGGTGGGACGAACCCCCTGCAAACAACATAATTAAAAAGGCGTTCTCCGACAGTGCCACACCTCCATTTGGCGCAATTGCGACAACAACATCTAAAGGAACTTCCTGCCTTCTTGTCCGCCCTGCCCTCGACCGTCTGGCTGCGCCATTCTAATTAATATTTTAGGGCTTGCCAACAGGCAACAGTTACACATTTTCAGGATTGCAGCTGCTGAATAATTGAATTCGGTGACGAGGTCAGAGACACTCGACTCGCCCCGTTGTCCTGTCAACACGTTGGCCAAGTCGCCGGCCCGGCAGGCCGTTGGCAACTCAGCAACTCGCCAAGCTGTCCAACTGGCCTCCAAAGTCAATTTGCAGTGCCGCGCTTGTCTGATGGAATTAAGGTTGATTTTGGAAATTACCCTCGGGCTGGAGCCTCGCTTTTGCTTAAATTGCGTGCGCGACATCTGCAAATGCACTTCCGGTTTGCCTGAATTTCGCACTCTGACTTTTGCAACTCGAAGACTGGCAGAAGCGTGGAGTCAGGGTGCAAGTAGCGCAAGTGCGTGTGGAAATCTTGGCAACGACTTGCTGCCACGACTTAAGTCTGTTACAAACACACATGCAGCTCTTTCGAGTAGGTATCTCAGGGTGGCGGGGAGAAATGGAGGCTGCCAAGCTGTCCGCCGGTCTCATTTTTACCAGATTTACGCCACTCCGCCTGCCCATCAACTTTTGTCGGAGGCAATTTCGACCGAAACCCCCAACAAAACTTTCGTATACATTATGCATATCAGTTTCGGGCCAGAGTGTTGTTTTATTAAAATGGAGTCCAGTCTAGCTGTGCACAGTTTTCAATCCGTTTTGGCGCAAATAGTTTGCTCCCACATTCCCGGCTCCTAATTACTTTTGTTTTTTAATAATCAACCTCGACCCGACTGCGTATGCTGCTGCGTATTAGGTCCTGTCCAAGCCGCAAAATAAACTCGCAGTACTGGCAAAACTTTTTATTATTAATTTAGCGCTCCGAACTAATAAAGTATGCAAGGGTCCGAGGGCTTGTGACCTGCTGAGCCCGTTTATTGTTCGCTCTTTTACAAATTATACAAAATCATTTTACCCAACTCAGCAGTGTGTGTATGTGTGTGAGAGTGTTTGTGTTGGGAAAACAAAAATATACATTCCATGTGGCGCAAAATTTTCCAAGCGATGATTGTTTTGATATGGGCAAAAGTTAATGAGTATATTAAGAGATAAGAAGTTTGTTTGTGCCGTTGAATGCTGCCAAATTTATGGGGATACAGTATGCAAATAAATAGTGAGGGCTTAAGAGTAGTAAATTAGTTGTTGATCAATTTATTTAGTGGTTTCATGTTGAAAGGATAAATGGATAAACTATTCAAAAATAAAGATTTGTTTTAAAGGTAAAAAACCTTTACAAGAACACAATTAGGTCTATTTTTCTCTTGAAATTCAACCCCACAATTCATATTCTTACCTCTTTACAAAACTTAAACAGCAAAATGTCAAATGCAGTTTACACTTTAAACTTTAGCAAGAGGCAGTCAAGCAGCAGGTAAAGGTGGGTGTTTATATAAACATGGATAGCACCCTACGAGCACCACTTGTGTGTATGCGAGTGTTTGTGTGAGCAATGCAAATCTAGGTCATGCTGTTATTTCCGGCTTTTGTGGCCAACCGAATACACACACAAACCCTCAGCCAGCGGAACAACTCCTGCGATCGCCTTGTGGAGCTTTAGCCAATTTGCATTACAGGGAGAGTTGCTCCCTTGAACCCCCTGAAATCCCTCCTATTTCTGCTGCCTTTGTTGGTCCGAAAACCAAAATGAGTGGGTAAACAACACATTTGGAAGTTGTTATTAGGTTCCCCCTGCCACCGCCATTGTTCGAAATGGTTTTGCAATGAAATTAGACTCTAATTCCATTGTTCGTGCTTCAGGAGGGCAGTGAAAGTCCCAATTAAGAAACCAGCTGCCTTTGTCCTAACTCAATACTATATATTGTGTCTGCAATCACTACATAATTACTCTGTCTTTTTTGCCCTTTTTGGCACTGAAATTGGGTGTAATTACGGGCGCTAAAGGCGAAGACAAGTTGATTTGCGGCACTGTCACTGTCACTCCGATTGGCGGAGGACACGTTAAGTCAGTCCGCAGGCAAGACACGTGCTGTGAGTGAACCGCCAAAACGGCTTGTTGACAGTGCACAAATTACCGCCGACAGACCGAAGACAAGTTAATAATGCGGCCAAGACCAAGATGGCTAATGCCTGAAGGGGGTAAGCAAATGGCAGCGGTAGAACTTCGAAGCGCATTTATATAAATAGGCATTTAGTTTGTTCAAGAACATTTACACTTGGAGAGAGGGTTATTTCTAATACGAAATCAAAAGAAAAAATGTTAAATTTGTGAGTTTATTAACTAAAATTATCAAATTAGAGCGGCTTAAAATATTAGCTTATCACTTTAAAATAATCGTGTTTTAAGCATTACCCGCTTAAGCCCTCATTTAGCATTTCGATACAAAATTCTTGGTTTTAAGGCACGTTTTTCTGTCTGCAAGTCTTACATCAAAGCCCGACGACAAAATCAACGCCACAAAAACACTGCACAGCATCATCAGGGGCATCAAGCGCTCTTCACCATGTTGCACAACACACTCACAGCAGCCCACAGATACAACCATGACCAGACACACACCAGCGCTGTGAGTGGAGCACTTTGGCAGCTGCTTACATGTGACACTGCGGCCCGGATAAGTAGGCAACGAAAACGAAAACAGCTCAGGCTGCATGTGTGTGTGAGTGTGTGTTTGTGAGGTGAGCCCTGGTGTCACAACATACTCGAAAATGCCATTTGGCCGTAGTTCTTGTTCTTGTTGCTGCTCCTGCTGGCGGTTGACAACAACATTAACGCTGGAAACGCTAATTATGGAAATTAAAAACTTGGCGAATATGTAAAAATGTGCACTTTTAATTAAATACAACCGAGAACGGGGCCATTGGGGGGCAGAATATAGGGGACAAGCATTCGCCTCGCCGCAATGCAAACAAAAGTGCACCGAATGCCACAGCTTCAGCCACGTGTGAGGCATTGCGAAAATGCCTTCACCATGCGGTACTCATTTCCAGAGCGCGAAAAAAATATAAAATAAAACAAGAGAAATGGATAGAGATGACCTAACCTGACAGGGAATATATAAATAAGGATACAATATAAATATGATAGCAAAATACATATTTTTTTAAATAATATACAGCTCAAAAAATATGCTTAATTGCTTAAAATAAAGAAAATGCTCTCAACTTATTAGCTAAACCTTGCATTGTAATAAAAGATGAATACCCGCCGTTAGGGAAAAAGAAAACAGACCCGTTTGTGTGCAAGAGTCTGTGTGTTTCTTTAATTTGCATAGAAACAAAAAATGTTTACTGAAGTCAAAAGCTAAAAACAGTGCCAAAAAAGGTGAAAGCGCTGCGGTTGCCTGGCAAATATTTTGAATATGCAAAATTCACCTGAAGATATAAGGTTGGCCGCTGGCAAAGGGTTTTGATTTACCTTGCTGGCATGGAAATTGGAATAAAGAGTCACCTCTTGGGGCGTACGAAAATATTATGCCAAAAATTAATGTTTGAGAAGTTGAAGTTTCATATTTTTCATTGCTGGTCCTTGTGGTCTCGGCCGCCGCATAAAGCTGCATATTAGCCATGTTTAGAGAGCAACAACTATATCATCGGAGAGCTTGCGGTCAGCTTATAACGCTATTTGCCCACTTGCGCGCATTTATCACATTTATCTTTGGCAGGGCGGTTTTTCCAAGGGGGTGGCCTCACCTCGAAAGGCAGAAGCCGAGGCAGATAAAGCATGGCATAAAGCAAAACGGCAAACATGCAGCTGTGCAATGTTGCCCAGTTTATTTGCGTATTTCGAATTTGAGACGCGGACTTGAGGATAAAATGGTGGCATTCTAGGGGACAAGGAGGAGGCGAGGGGCGTGTATGTGTGTGGGTGGGGGGTGGCTGAAGGACACCGAAGCGTGTCATAAATTTATAGAAGCCCGCGTGGAGACGGGGCAAAAAAGTAAATGCTGCACGGAGCTAAATAAGTTTTAATCCCATTCTGTTGGATTTCTGTAACGTGCAACGATGTGTGGCAAGTCCTTGTTGTTGCAGCTGCAGCTAGTGCCCATGTGTGTATGTGTGTGAGTGTGGTCCTGTGTACCTGTTTATTTAGCTGTTTGTGTTGCGCGAGATAAGCGACAACAGCAGGCAGCTGGCCGGCCAAAAAAGGAGAAATTCTTTTTATCGCCGCCAGAAATTAACATTGACTACACTATGCTGCAAAAAGTGTGATGAAAATTCAGCAGACAAGGCGGGACCCGAGAATTTTTATTTATTTAAATATTATTAAGGCTCTGCGAAAATGTTACAACAAAGTTATCTCTTTATTTTCGTTTATCACAAAACAACATGGACTTAACAAAGCCTGAAAAAAAAAGAAAAATCAATAAAATAAAAATATTTGTTTTAAAAAGCTTCTAAAAAATATAACACAAGTTGAATTTCCCTTAATGTAAACTAAACCAGGTTTGCTCATGTGTGCAGTTACCCCAAATTCTAAGCCTAGTTTCAAAAACACGCAGCCAGCAGGGAACGTTAGCCCAATCAACGTCATGCATTGTTGGCCACCCTGCCGACCAGAAACCAAGTAAAAATTAAAGCAAAATGGCCTGGCGTACAAAAAGGAATTTCGAACGCTGGTTTCAGCCGCCTAAGTATCTATTTAATTTGCATTTTGCACGCGAAAATAGTCTGCATATTACCGAAGGCCAGGGAATGTTTGCCCTCGCACCTTCTCCTCCAAATTACTCATACGCCGCGTGGGCCGAATTACACAGCCCCGGGGTCAGCTGCACTCGTTTGTACGCAATAATTAGACGTTAACTTTTAATTGGGCGAACATAAATGATTTAACAAGAGGAGAGAAAAAAGAATACCGCCCACAGGGAATCCGCGCGCTACTCGAATGCCTTAAATATTTCCAATTAATGGACAGCACGTAAATGTGCTTAAGCGGCACTTTGACTGCCAACTTGCAGCAGTGGCACAAATCAAAGCAAATTACAAATAATTAGTAACGCATTCCTTATGAACCGAGGGAAGGAGCAAAGTGCGCTCATTATCAATATAAATAGTAGCCGGCGCTGAAGAGCGCGCCCTGTAATTATGGCGTTTCCTCTTTTTCAACAAAAAAGTAAGTAAGCGAGCAAAAAATAGTGAGCACTTAATTAAGCTGACGAAAAGTGAACAAGAGTTTTTCAGATGCTGGCCTTGTGATTTCGAGAAGATGGCAAAAGCTGAGAGGGCATGAAAAATTACCCTGAAATATTTAATTTTAATACGAATATTTTTAAAATAGTTTTAATAATTTCTCTTAGACTCTTTAAGACTTTGTCAATAAGAATGTTTGAGCTCTCCAGTTCTTCAATAAATTCCATAAAAATTCCACCCTCCCTGAAAGCGATTTTCAGCTTTATTGTCTAACCCCTTACTGATCTTATTGTCTGAGGTCTGAGCTCGGTATAAAATCTTTTTAATAGTGCTACCGCCCCCCGCCTGAAAACACTTTCCGTTAAGCAAAGCGATTATTTGCCATTTTCCTTGCTTTTTCCTCAGCACAGCATTTGCATTTTGCCACCACATCTCATTCTGCTGCGGAGTTTTAGATGTCGGCGAGCTCTTCGAAATTAGCTGAGTAGAGCTGAGCTGCAGTGGCTTACAACATCTGCTGAATTATTAAGCACCTCTAATGCATTTCATGCGTTTTGGGGCCGGAGCTCTGAACCGCCAGGCTATGGCCAAGATGAAGTTGCCCGGCGGGCAGCAGGTGCCGGAGTTGTGGCTACTTTTAGCCGGTGTCTCGGCCAGAATGCCTCGAGCAGACGTCCTGATTGATTGCCGGCCAGCGAGGGACAATCAAAGGAGAACCGCAAGCAGACAGCTTGG
Source organism: Drosophila ogumai (assembly GCA_018904815.1). NCBI lineage: Eukaryota > Metazoa > Arthropoda > Insecta > Diptera > Drosophilidae > Drosophila > Drosophila ogumai. Next base: position 2,837 of record JAEIIJ010018905.1, on the reverse strand, counting down.
AGATTCTCTTGGAAACTGTCTGGCACACGCAGAAAAATGTACCTAACATCTAATATTCTTTAATTATATTTTCAAGCTATGTAAGGTAATTTAGAACTGAATTAAGATAAAGAAATCTTATTTGTTTAGCATGTTTCTCACATACAATATTTAAGGTTGTCATTTCAAATCAAAACTTTAGGTTTAGCAGCAAAAATCATTACCCGCTGAGGGTTGCCTTGCTTTTATTTTTTTCTCTGCATTAATATTGTAGGTGCCCCGAGGCTATAGCCACCCCTTTGCCCAACTCCCTTACTGGCTCACACGGCTTTTGTCGCTTTTATAACACCATCGCAGCCCAGGCACTCAGGCAACTCGTAAATTATTCACACATTCATTACGCGCACCGCTGCTGCAACATTTTGACTGATTTTCATTCGCACTCTTGAGCTGAAAGTTAGCCAAAACCTGGGCGGCAGACCGCACAAACAAACACGGGTAAGAGCATCGCGAAAATTATGTAAAATTAATTGCCAGCTAAATTGATGGATAGACGGTCGGGGCGAGGCGGTGGTGACAACCGCAATTGGCAAATAATTGCGTATAGGCAACCGAACTTACAGCTTGCCAACTGTAATTAAAATAATTGAAATACTCTGCCTGCACAACATGCCTCGCGGTCTAACCAGACTAAAAAATATACCGGCAAAATTTTGAAAATACTCGAAAAGCGAACAATCCACTGGCCACATTTATTGATTGCATAACTCAGTGGCCGAAAGGGGATGATAAGGGGGACAGCGTTTGGCGGCATTGTTGAAATTTATGGATGCATTCATAAGCGATTTTAGCGCTTGAAGTGAGATTGATTAGGTGCATTTATCAAGTACCAGCACGCAAAAACTGATCATAAAATTATTTATTTGAAAAAGGAAAAAAACCTTGGTGTATTATACAAGAATTTCATTAAATTTGTTTTTTGAAATAAAGCGAAAATACATGTTTTCATATTAGTATAACAATTTTCACAGTAAATCAATTTTATTTTTGTTTTAAGTTTGCATTTTGAAAATACTAATATTCAATTCCTTAGTCCGAATATAATTTAACAAGCTTCTGACCTTTAAAGCTAGAGCACAACCCCAGATATTGTTGCAGTCTGTTGCCTAAACAAAACATGTCTATTTATTTATATTTTGGGGGCCATTTCTACTGGTCTCTTGGCCAACGGCAAACAATGACAAACCAAAACAACAATAAGGGAACCCATAACAAAGGGCAAGTAAAACTCAATTATCATTCATGGCACAAAGTTAAAGCCCAGTGAAATTGAATGGGAAGTGAAATGGAATTCAAGCCGAATGAAGTCGCATGCAAATGCCGCAAAACTAAGCGAATTCGCCGCTTTTGTAGTACGAAACTGGCGAACGGCAAACAATCAAATAAATTGAATATAAACTCACGTTTAAAAGTGAAAGCAAAAATGCCAGAAAGCGAGTGCGGGAGCCGAGGGTGCCTTCAAGGAGCGCTGCATTTGATGGGCGGAATGTGCTCGTGCCTTTTCTGGTTACAAATTACTGCCGAGGACGCATGTAAATTGCTGGAAATAAAAACGCGAGAATTCTTTGGCCCGGAGCGGCGCCTAAAACTAGTCAACACTCTGACGGAATAAAGAAATAAGCGAGGCTGTGCCCCGACTGGCGAATACCCACTATTCAGTTGATAAATTAAGTATATTCCAACTTTTCCTGACAACACTCAGTGTGAGGCATCATGAAGTCAGAGACTGTCTCCCCAAAGGATTTCGGTACCTTCTTCAACTTTTACATAAACTGCATGGACCCAAGTACTCCCTCAAACACTACCCAGTGTAGCGAGGGAATTTTGCCTTAAATTTGCAACAACGGGATGCCTTCGCCCGTAGTTGTTTTTATTTAATTTTCTTTTTACGACGAGCACAGCGGGAAATCAGAGACGTGTGAGGACGTAGCATACAGCCCGGGGAAATGTTGGGAGCCTCAGAATTTTCTTACCGCAACAGAAACAGCCTCCGTGGAGAATCGTTGGGGGAAGCAAGATAAGGGTGGGAGAGGAATGGAATGGGATTCCCAACAGGAGCATCTGCTCCTTGATGATGTTTGTCCCTAGCCAGACAGATGAACATGCAACTGCGGCTGCGGCTGGCAAGACAGCAATCAGGCAACTGGAGCCATGAATTTCAAGAATTCAAACATCGCAAATGCTAAACTTTATGTGCCTCGAAGTGAACTTTGCTCCTAGTTTCAGCACAGATGAATTCTTTATTAATCAAAGCCATTGAACGGCAATCTCCCTCTGACCGCAGCGGGAAAATGCAGCAAATTAAATTCTACAATCGAGAACAGGTTCTAGTACACAGTTTCCTTTTTTTAGTCGTCTAACAGCTGCTGAGGGAACTACTATTATGCAAAAGAGTTAAAAATACATTGAACACCATTTCCAATTTATGCAATTGCAAAGGGGATGGGTGGGGGAGAGGGCGGTGCCTTGAGGCAACAGCTGCCATTGCAAGGAGCGGACAACAATGTTGCGTATACGCCGTGTACGACGCAGTTACTTTGAAGTGGAAGTGGGAGATGCTGCCGAGCTCTGGCACTTACAAATCATTGAAAATTCAACACATGGCTAATGCGACACGTTGTCTCACTAGCAACACTGTGTTGTGCCCCAAAACAGAGTACTTATATAAATATGAACAGTGAGAGAAATATAATAATACTTAGAAGGATATATATAAATATTATATACATTTCTGTGAAAGCAATTTTTATACCCTTGCAGGGTATTATAATTTCAGTCAGAAGTTTGCAACGCAGTGA
>JAEIIJ010018901.1:0-39527 GCA_018904815.1 Drosophila ogumai | reverse complement strand
AAATTTTATAACTAATATTTACATTACAGGAGTAGTAGATTTCCAGTGAAACCTACTACTTTATCTAGTCTATCGTTTACATATCTTTACCTATCAGGGAGATCAAGAATGTGAAATCTTTTGAGTCTTCTTACTGTTTGGCTATTGTCTAATAGACCTAGGGCTAAATTATTTTCGTGATTGAGAAGTCTGTCTGTATATTTCGTACTATATTTTTTAATTCTTCTCTTATTGTTGGAATATTCAGATCTTTTTGAATGTTTGCGTTTGATATATAAAATGGAGCGTTAACAATTTGACGCAATGTTTTTGATTGATAGCGCTGCAGGATTTCATTGTTTGAATTGCTAGCTGTTCCCCGGAGCTGTATAGCGTAGGTCCAAATAGGTTTTAATATAGCTTTGTAGAGGAGAACATTGTTTTCCAAAGTAGCTGATGATTTTCGACTGTGTGAAGTATCTTGGCATGCACCTCGACCGCAGATTAACATGGAAACACCACATAAGAGTTGATGCTGATCAAGAATATATATGCTTTATAGGGTCTGACTGAAATTATAATACCCTGCAAGGGTATAAAATATGTACATACATGTCGCTTATACACTTGGACAGCAGGTATCTTACAGTCAGAATCACTCGATTGAAGCTTTTCTTCTTAATTTTAGAGTTTTATTGAAAGTTGATTGATTATTTTAATTTATCACACCATTAATATTAAGAGGAATATTCTGCGAGAAATAGTGCATGTCGTCTTTAAGTAGGTCATATTCAAGTTTTAATATAATATTGTGAAATTACATATTCAATAAACATGCATAGACACTAATTTGAATTCTCTTTTAAGGCTATATAAGTTGAAAACAAGTACTTTTTCAAGTTTTAATTTATATTTGCAACCATTACAATTTTCAAAATTCTGTTACTAATTATAATATTAGCAATTTGACTCAATTGAGGGACGCTTTTTATTTACAACATAGGCTTTCCGATCGTTGCGATGTACCAAAACGTTTACAAGCACAGCCACGAATGCCACAAGAACCACAATGCAGATAAACCAAATGGCAAATGACCAGTCTACTTTGGTAGCGATTGTTTCGATCAGTGCAGTTGTATTAGGAAAAGCGGTAGGTTCATCTGTAACTGCATTTGTGTTATCGCCTTGGGCAGCCACTGAAATTTCGGATGTGTCGCTATTATCGCTGGGTGTTTCCGTTAGCTTCTTGGATGATTCAGAGACGCCAACAGAAGCCACATTAGAGACGGCTGAGGGTGAAGCGCTAGATGGCGATATAATGTCCTTCGATGTGGTTAAAGCTCGCTGACAGTTTTCAATGGGTCCCACATAGCCTGGGCAACATACCGATTGTATTTCAAATTTATATGCCACCTATATTGAGAATAAAGATTACACACATTAAGTTCGTGGTAAACTCTGAACTTAGGAATACTACTCTTTTTAAATAGTCGAGCATTGTCAAAACTATAGGAATAATTTAATTTTTTATAATTTCTACCTCTTCCACAACTGAAGTGACCCCTCCAGGGATTTGCTCGGTTTTGTTAACTCTTCGTGTGTAAGGAACTTTTACGTTATGTTGGCAGACATGTCGATCATATGCTTCTGTATGGTCAAATCCAATAGCACATAGGGCCGCGAAAACAATTAGCAATTTCTCTCGATTCATACTTTTTAATTTAAATGGAATAAACCGCTCTGCTCTGCACAAAAACTCAACTGAGCCAAAGCACTTTGAAGGGTCATTTTTGGCATTAAGAATTGCGCTCTTTTTTAAGCGGCTGATAAAAGACTTTTTTCACAAAAAATTTAAGTAACATCCGTTTGATGTCGAGCCTCAATTTGTGCTACATATAAGACATATGTACATATGTAAATACGTACATTATATGTATGTGTCAAAGTACTCTAATCGCACTTTCGGAAATATAGCTTTAAGAATTCTACTTTTGCAACATACATATAAAGTTTCTCGAAGTTTCTATACCCTTGCAGTTTGCAATTGGATCATTCGATCGAGTTCGGTTAAATAAGCAAAACTAAAGGTGAACAAATGTTTTTTCGTATATTTCGAAATACAATATTTTTTCCGATGTCCATCCAATCCGATCTGCCTTATATACCATACTACCAGCAATTGAAAAAAAAAAAAAACGATTTAAATGATCTACTTAAATACCCCATTTCCCCGATTTCCTTATAACCTGACAGACTAACATGACTAAATTTAAATCTAATCTACGTGCCGCAAAAGACTTTTTATTGTATTGCAAACTTCTGACTAAAATTATTATACTCTGCGAGGGTATGAGTATGCCATTGAAGTAATCAACTTTCTTTGTTCTATGATTGAACAAATTTCTGAGGCTAAATATTTTATTATTATTATTAATGTCCATTAAAAGAATATTTTGTTTCAATTAAATTTCAAAAACAATTACAATCGTTCCTTTTATTGCAAAATTTACATAAAATTAAAAGTCATACTCTACACAAATTTCCTGATATTTCCTCTGTGATAATCGACCGTTCCAATATACAAACTAATAAAAGTAAAAAGATGACTATTTGCAAAGATTTATTCTGATAGAAGCACGCACTTGATGCAAATTAAAATTATATACATAGATGCATTTTAGGGCTTACCCTGCAAAGATTTAATAATATCAATAGCTCATTTTTAATCATGCAGGGTATTTCCTTGACGACTGAATTACTGAAAATATCAGCAACTGAAATCAGCTGTACAAACTGCTCTTACGATATTTTAACTCATTCAGCGACTCCGAGGTCGCATAATATAGACCGAATGAGTGAAAAGCTAGTGTGACTAAAGATTTTGTATAAATCAAAGTACTAGTGCTAAATGAAAGGTCCAGCAGCTTAAACGTTTTCCTTATGATCAGTCAGACATTTTCAAGATGATATTGCTGGCCATACACTTGATATTTTTTTAACCAATTAAGATTTTTAAAATTTTATTTTTTGTACATTAGATATCATGTAAATATAACAAAGATTACAATATCATTCATTTTTGTTTTATTTGAAATTGGTTAAACATGGAATGAAGACAGTTTTGTTAAATATTAAATACATTTGAAGCCTAAAAGCTTAAATTTAAATACATTTTAAACAAAATATTACAGAGCGTTTTCGTAAATTCCTTCTGTGATTTCATCATTACGTCTGGAAGTGGATTTTTCATACATTTTTGTGCCTGCGACTGCAATGGCCACTATGACGACTATTCCTGCACACCAGCCCATTAAGATCAGCCATTTGGGTGCCGAAGTGGTGGTCTTCACAAGGTCACTGGCTTTGGCCATGGCCTCCGCCCTCGTGTCCTTGGGCTTCGGCACCTTGCAGACATAGCGGGTCTCCTCGGAGCTGTAGTCCTCGTCGCCGTCTTCGGTGCAAGCTAGCTGGCCACTCGCCAGGTCACAGCGACAGTGGGCCATATTGAGGCACGGCTTGTCTTGGTCATCCACACACACCTTGGCGCACTTGGCGGTGTTCAGCGTTCCCTCCTCGTCGTACTCCACCCAGCACAGGCAGCCGCCAGTGCAGTTCCAGTGGGGGAGTTGTAGAAGGTCAGCGGACGACTTGGAACTGGTTGTGTCGGCCAGTATAGTGGCGGATGTGGTGGCGCTAACTGCCTCGGACTCAGTTGCGTCGGTATATGTCTCGGAGGTACTCGTGGTCTGCAGCTGACAGCCCTTGGCTGAGCGCTCGTATCCCGGCCAGCACCGGCACTCCTCGGGGCCCTCACAATCCCCGAACCCGCAGCCCCCGGAACAGTGAGGCTGGCAGGTGGTGGCCGAGGACTTGATGTGCCCTGCCAGGCAGCTGCACTCATCCGGAGCGGAGCAGGTTCCGTTCACACAGGTTGTCTGGCAGACAGGATGACATACGGAGGTAACAGAGCTCTTGTCCTCCGGCTGGTAGCCCTGGTGGCAGAGGCAAACGTCCGGCGCCACGCAATCTCCGTTGCTGCAGCCTCTTTCGCAGATCGCCTCGCACTCGTGCTGGGAGCCGTCCTTGAATCGATAGCCCGGATCGCAGGAACAGGTCTCCGGTTCAGTGCACCTGCCGTTAATACAGCGCAGGCTGCACTGCGGCTCGCAGGTCTCATCGGGACCCATCAAGTGGCCGATCAGACAGACGCACTTTTCTGGCGAGAAGCAGAAGCCGTTGGGGCAGCCCTTGCTACACTTGGGCTGGCACTTGCCGCTCTCTCCGGTGGACTCGTAGCCCGGATAGCACTCGCACACGTTGGGCGCAACGCAGCGGGCATAGTCCTGGCACTCCTCCGTGCAATGCGGCTCGCAGCGATCACCCTTCATGACGTAGCCGGGATCGCAAATACAGACGTCCGGCTGGAAGCAGGATCCGTGCTCCGGACAACTGGAGCAAACGGGCTGGCAGCCAGAACTCCCAGCGGAGTACCCGCCCTCGCACTCGCACACTCCTGGCCGCACGCACAGGCTGTGGTTTCCACACTCCTGCTCGCAGTAGGGCACGCACTGGCCCTGGCCATCCGCCTGGTATCCTTCTGAGCAGGCGCACACGTTCGGTTCCTGGCAGTGGGTGTTCGGCCCGCACGCAGGCTTGCAGACTGGCTGGCAGGCGGAGCCTTCTTTCGACATGGCGTAGCCGGGCAGGCACTTGCACACGGCTGGCTCCGCACAGAAGCTGTGGTCCCCGCATCCTTCGGCGCATACGGGAAGGCAGCTGTCGCCGGGCGCTTTCCGCTCGTAGCCCCTCTGGCAGATGCACTGATTGGGTCTGTCGCACACCTCGTTCTTGCCGCAACCCCCGGAGCACAGAGGCTGGCAGTTGGCTCCGCCGTAGCCCTCGTTGCATTGGCACTGATTTGGAGCCGCGCAGAAGCCATTCACAGGACAGTCTTTTGAGCAGACTGGCTTGCAGTTATAGACGGATCCTTCGTAGCCTTGACAGCAGAAGTATTTGGTGTCTGTTTTGTAGTTCACCTGGGGGAAAGCAGGCCAATTACAAAAAGGTATTTGTGTTTCACAAACTTGGTAAATCCAAGTGCTAAGCGAGATATTTTATGTGGATAAAATTTTGCATTTCCATTCGTTCACATCTTATACCCTTCCTAGACTGACTGGATAACTGCCAAGAATAGGCTAATTCTAGTGGCATTACAGAGCATATAAAATTAAAAACAGCAAACTTTAACAAAGGGTTTATCGGACCTCCAAACAAAGAAATCTTGCTAAAGGGGAATTACCAAAATCTTGCATACTTTTTCCAGTATAAGACGCGATTTATTAGTCATTTTAACGCTTCCGTTTCACGACAATCATTTATTGAATTGCAGTTATTAAAATATGTGAACTCTAAACCTACAGCTTATTGAGAAGTTCCGCTTACCTCATTTTCCCATCCATACTCAGTGCGATATCTAGTCTGCCAGCCACTCCAAAGGGAATGGTGCTGGTAGGGCACCCTTCTGGTTTTGTAGACCGAATGTGTGTAAGTCACTAGGGCTTGGCGGGAGCAAACGTTGCGGCTGTAAGTCTGAACCCCTTCGAAGAAGGCAACTACCAGAAGGGTGAGGCCAAGCACCAGATGGGGAAACTGGGACATATCGGGGATATTTCTGCGAAAAATATGTATGATTCCGCCTCGGCTATCTTTAAGAGTTCCGCACAACGTTCCGAATTCAACTGAGCTCTCAGTCTGGAACATTCCCATTGTAGTGCCTCCCTGTAGACTGCATCCGTTGAGCTTGAGATAAACTAGACTTTCGTGCTTGCGAATATTAAAGCTTTCGTCTTCGGAAGCGATTTGAATATCCTGGTTTCACGTTTTACCTCCACTTCCTAGAAATGGTCGGACCTCGAAAACAAAAAATATCCCAATGGCTTGGAAATAAAAATTTAACCTTTAAAGAGCTCCTCTTGGGAAGTCTATAGTTTATTTAAGCACTTGCCTTTCCTGGTACGCCACAAATTGCGTATTGCGTATTGAAAAGTCTTTTTGTGTGGCCTTGATCCCACAGAAATTTGTTTCTTCTTCGAGTTACAGATAATTCAATTTGTTCAAAGGCAGTGCCAGACGAAATGCTTATCAGGGAAATATTTGTGAGTGTATTAATGAGCAAAGCTTTTGTGTCCCTATCAATGTAATATCAACTTTTAAGTTATACTAATTTCTCATTTGAGGAAATACACTACGAAAAAATCCAGGAACTCTAGAGTTTGTATTTACATGTACTTCTAGAGTAAGGTTTGTTACATCGATGGTTCAGATGGTATTGGCGTGAAAGTACAAAATTATTGTTTTCAAATTAAAAACTTTTGGGGCTGCAAATTCTCATTTTACTTGTATTCTTCTGACTACAAATCGCCAAAAACAAAAACACAATATTTTTTAGCATAGCCATTTTTTAAGTTTAACGGCACTTTCTCAGCAATTATTATTATTAATGCATTTATTGGACATTTTTTGTCTTAAATTACTGCATTCATTGTTAAAAGTTGTTTCACTGACTGTTATACACCTACTAGAACTGAGAAAAAATTATAAGAAAAGATTAATTTACCTAACTGAAAACAGATATTCGGATGACTAAAAGTATATGAATATGCGCTTGATACCAATCAAGAGTAAATGTACTTTATAAAAAAAGTTAAAAATGATGTACCAACTGCCCTGAAAACTTCTGACTAAATTAATAATACATTTTACGAGTAAGACAATATCAAATCTAAAAGTATCAAGCGTACAATTTTTAAACATCACTTTTGGGCTACCATAACTCACTGTGCAGCTCCCTGAAAAAACTGTGTGAGGCTGTTTGATTAGTCATTTTCTTGGTGCCAGTCACTTAAAAAGGTTAATTTAACAATTGGCTAAGCCGGACCTATAAACTGCGGATCGATTAAATGCATATTAGAAACCAAAACCTTTAGACACTTTTCATTCCGTATTATTAAGTTGGGATATATTTTATAAAGTACTTTATGACACGGAAAATACATATGCAACCAAGAGATTCAGAAATAGAATAAACATAGAACTGTGTAATTGTTCAACAAAGTAATCAATCGCATTTAAGAGATAACAATTGCCAGAATGGCACGACAAGCGAACTCGCACAAGACACTTACTTGCAATTCAATGTTAAGGATCTCAACTTGCGTGGACTGCACTTGGACTCGAATCGCAATCTCTGGGGCTAATGTTCTCCCTGTCTTTGGGTTCATTAAACACATATTCCACATGGGTATCTGTCCCACATAAAAGGCGATAGGCGGAGGAATACACAGAACGATAAGCGTGCAAGTCCGCGTTGCTCGTCCATCGGATCCATTGGAGGCCGATCGCTTGATCATTTGCCAAGTGTGTTCCCCAGTGAGCAGTCGCCCCAGTCGTCATTCGAGAATTATTCCCAGGATCGCAAAGGAATATGTGGTCCCTTCTAGTGGTGTTAATAGTGTGTGCAGGACTGCAGGTTCAGGCCTGTGTCGAACGAGTCCCGTGAGTACTTTATCTGGGGATTTAAAAAAGATTTTTGTTGACCAAGCAAAGTCCTTTCGAAACTCAAGAACGGTGAAAATGCGTGGTACGCTGGTGACAATGCGAAAGAATCAGAATTCGGCCAACTGCACTGGCAATTGCGGGTCCTTGGTGGGCAGAACTCGAACCGAAGTAAGTAAAGTGAATCTTAATCTTGAAATTATTTGGAGCTAATTTTCATTCTGCTTTGTGAAGCGAATTATTTATTAAGTCTTTGAAAAACTTTTTTTTACGATTTCGAATTTCTTTTAAGACTAATTCTGATACCCCAAAATGTTTTATTTTAAATTATCCTTCAAAAAATGTTTTGTAGAAACCAGATTCTTGATTCTAGAAGAATAAATAAATAAATAAATAAATAATAAATAAATCGAAAGAAACTGCCAAGTTTTATCTTCTTTTAATTCATTTTGCTTTAAATAAAAAAAAGAGCGCTATTGATAAACATATAAATATTATACAACAATAACCAAAGAAATAGGAAAACACACTTTGGACAGCATGTGTTTTGATAATTCGTATGTGTTTTATGTTGCTTAAAATATATTATTATTTTCAATAAAAAAACAAAAATGGATTTGATGACTGATTAAATGAAATAGTCTGTATTCAACGTGAAAAAATTAGAAAATTATTACTGAGATATGTGAAAAAACAACGCAGCTTGGAAGATTTTACTAATTATTTTCCCAACCAATAAACTTCTTATAAAATTATAACCACAATTCTTAAATATATTTCATATAAAGAACAATCTTTGAAATATTTTATTGTTTGGCTTTGAAGAATTGATGTTATCCTTCCTTCTTTCTTCCTTTAGACTTATATGTCGTCCGAGGAAGTTTGCTGCGATGGCTACAAGCGAAATGAAGCCGAGTTAGTATCCTTAAAAATAATTTTATTTTCACGAATTGTGAGACAGTGTGTCCTTCCACCGTAGTGAGTGCGCGCCCCAGTGCAAGGATTGCGGAGCTGGAATCTGCCTGGCGCCCAATGAGTGCCTGTGCCGCAAGGGCTACTCGAATCGCCGGAATCGCAGCCACTGCGAGCCGGAGTGCAGCGAGTCCTGCGTGAACGGCAGCTGCGTGGCCCCGGACGAGTGCCAGTGTGTCTCCGGGTACAAGTTTGTGAACGGCTCCAGGACAGTGTGCGAGCCGGTCTGCTCGGAGGACTGCGCCCACGGACACTGCGCGGAGGGGGGCAAGTGCGTGTGCAACGTCGGCTACCAGCGGGACGAAAAGCTGAAGAAGTGCGTGCCGGTCTGCCAGGACGCCTGCTTCCGCGGCGACTGTGTGGCGCCGAACGAGTGCAAATGCCGCGCCGGCCATGCGCCGCGGCTGGGCCAGCCCTGGAGGTGCGATCCAATCTGCTCCAGCGGCTGCGCCAACGGCGCCTGCCTGGAGCCCGAGGAATGCTACTGCAAGATCGGCTACAACCACACGGACGGCAAACTTTCCTCAGGCTGCCAGCCGGTGTGTGATCCGGCCTGCGTGAATGGCACCTGCATCTCACCCGGGCAATGTGCCTGCTCCGAGGGTTACGTTTACGCCGACGGCTCCCGCAATGTGTGCGTGCCCAGCTGCAAGTCCGGCTGCGAGAACGGCTTCTGCAGCTCTCCCGGTCAGTGCGAGTGCCACGGGGGCTTTGTAAAGAGCTCACCTCATCGGTGCACGCCCACCTGTCAGCCGGAGTGCAGGCCCAACTCCCAATGCATCGATCCCAACACCTGCAACTGCGATCCGGGCTACGGCTTCGTCAACTCAAGCTCCCTTGAGTGCGAGCCCCAATGCCAGAGGGGCTGCCGAAACGGGATCTGCAGCAGTCCCGACACGTGCACCTGCCTGGAGGGCTACACGGTAAGAAGTGCTGGTGATAAAATGAACCTACTTGCACTAAAATAGTCCCAGACTGATCATTTTATTTCTTTTAAATGTCAAGAACTAAATATAAGTGTAACTAACCCATCTCGGCTTATCATTTATCCATTCCGACCAGCCGCTGCTCTACTTCTACTGCATCCCGATCTGCTCAAAGGCCTGCCTGCACGGCAGCTGTGTGTCGCCCAACGAGTGCCGCTGCTTCTCCGGCTACCGACCCAGCGCCACAATGGGCTCGAGTGTCTGCGAGCCGATCTGCAGCCAGGACTGTGGACACGGCCGCTGCATCGCCCCGGAGGTCTGCCAGTGCGATGAGGGCTACGCGAAGCGCTGGCCGCGGGGCTCCTGCGAGCCTCACTGTCCGCAGAAGTGCGTGAACAGCCACTGCGTGGGAGCGGGCCAGTGTCGCTGCTACGAGGGCTACAAGCTTCGACCGGGCTCCGGCTCTATCTGCGACCCGGTGTGCTCGCCCAGCTGCATCAACGGCACCTGCGTGGAGCCAAACACCTGCGCCTGCCTGGCGGGCTTCGAGGACACTAAGGTGGCCTACCAGTGTGTGCCCACCTGCCGGCCCAGGTGTGAGAACGGAGTGTGCTCAGCCCCCGGGCACTGTGACTGCAATCCCGGCCACGTGGTGCTCAATGCCAGCGAGCCGAACTTCTGCAGCCCCCAGTGCTCGCAGCAGTGCGTGAATGCCGAGTGCCTGGCGGCCGAGAAGTGCGTCTGCCTGCCCGGCTACCAGATGATGCCCGGCAGCAGCAGCGAATGCGAGCCGGTGTGCTCCAAGGGCTGTCGCTTTGGCTGGGAGTGCACAGCCCCGGACACGTGCGAGGGAATTATTTCCCGAGTCAGCTCATCCGAACCTGGACACCTGGCCTTCCACTGGACCATGTTCGTGCTGGCCATCCTCCTCTGCCTGGCCCTGGTAATGACGCCCCTGCTGGTCATCCGAGAACTGCAGCGTCGTCGGCGCGAAGGCGACAAGCAGAGGGCCCACCTTATCGAGAACCCCTCCTATGGAGTTGTGCTGGCCAACAGCGAGGAGGCGGCCAGCGAGCAGGCCATAGGTCTGGGGGACTAGTCCCGCAATCTCAGGAGCCACAGACTGCTCTCCTTCTCAGCTTCAATTTCCATAAAATTTGATATTAGAACCCTGAAAACTCTAAAAAGTGAAATATTTAGAACTCTTTGGCAGCTCAAATTCATAATTGAAGAGTTTTTCTTTTTTCTTTTTTTAACCATAAAGACCAGCTGAGAAATCTTTAGGACAGCCCTTGGCTTTCGCCATCAAAAGACAGTCTGTTGTATGTGAATGTTATTTAATTCGAATGTTTATGGCCTGGTTTCGCGTGTAATCGTCTCGTTTCACTCAAGGTATACACCGATGAATGCTTGGCATCATCGAACATAATACACGCGTGTATGTATAAATTAATCTGTATATTTACGCCTAACATTTACGGTTAAAAGCTAAGAATGCAATCTAATTTAATAAGTTATGCATAATACTTTGTGTCAACTTCCCATGTCACTATTTCTAGTAATTTTGTCAATGAAAAAACAAACTCTACAGCATTGAAGAATAAACCATATATTGTGAAAAGAACCTTTTCGTATTTTTTCTGAATAGGACTGCGGACTGGTCTCCTTAAAGCTGTGTCGTCCTGCTGGGTTTTGTGAGACATCTAATGGTTGACTGGGTCCTGCTCTGGCTTAACAAATTGACTACTTAACGCTACAAATTATATATCGCAGACTCCTAATGGGACTCTGCATACTTGGTGTCTTACTAGCCTAGGTGTCATATTCTCCCGCCCGCATACAATCTACGAACACAGTCAGCTTTCCTCCTGCTCCCGCTACCCTAGAGAAAGGTCTCTCTGTTGGCTCTGCGCATGCCCCGCCAGCCGTAGTCCCACCATCATGGCGGGGCGTCATTGGGATCGGGCGGAGGCTTCGCCGGCTGCAGCACCACTGGGGGTGGCGGGGAAAGTGTTGGTGTTGGTGTTGGCGATGACGGTGCAATGAGAAAGCCGCTGGCGGCTCCTGGCAGTGGCATGCCCAGGAAACTGGGCGCTCCAGCGTTGGCAGAGTCGCCGTCCTCCATAATCACCGAACTGTCGGCTGCCGAGGGAATGGTAGGCAAGAATCGCACTCCCAGGCGGGGAGGCGAGGAGTCCTCCTCCTCCTGGACCGCCTCCTGGCGCACTAGTCTCGGCTTGGCCGCATCCAGTTGGGCCTTCCCGTTGTGGGCTTTAAAAATCGTATCTTACTGTTAAAGGGAAGCAGTCAGGAGCCATGGTACTCACCTATGATGGAGGGCAGGGGCGTGCTGCTGCCAGCACTCGAGCGGGAGAGACGGAAGGTCGAGGTGCTGGCGGTGGTGGCCGAGGCGGAGGAATCGTTCCTCGAGCTGGACAGGTTCGAGTCCTGCGACGTCTTGCGGGTTATTAGCCAGGCGGAGTGCCGTCTCCGGCCGTGCCCGCCGCCGTGAGGGTAGCCATGCGGCTCCAGCATCTTTAGCGGCATGCTGCAGTTGCCGGGCGGCACGGGCGCCGAGGAGGGTGGCCCGTGTCGCCAGCTTGAGGAGCGGGAGCTGCAGAAGTTCTCGCTGGAGATGGAGCTGGCGCGGTTCTGACGCTGCTGGCGCAGCTCGGCGAACTGGTACTGGTATGGATTGGCCGCCGCGGCGGTGTAGGCCCGTTGGCGGCGCGGCTGCGGCTGGCGTCGCTGCTTGCGGCGGCGTCGACGGTCGCCGCAGCAGAAGGCCCGCAGGCGCTGCCACAGACTGGGCGTCTGCTCCATCTTGTGCCAGTTGGGCATCTCGCTGGGCAGCATCCTCAGGCAGCGGCAGCCTGGCGGATGGGCGACGGCCGCAGCGGGCAGCAGCGGCGGCGGCAGCTCACCCCTCTTGGTGCGCGCCACCGCCCCCCGGGCTCCGCCCTGCCCATGTCCTCCTCCGCCCCCTCCCACCACCCGGGACTCCTCGAAGTGCTTGCACAGAGTCACGCAGTCCTTCTTGAACTGCTTGGTCATGATGGCGTAGAGGAAGGGGTTGCAGCAGCTGTTCAGGGGCAGCACGAACACAGTGAAGATCTTGGCCTGCTCCAGGGAAATGAGCTGCAGCCCAAAGATGGCCGTGATGGAGAAGAAGGCTATCGGCGACCAGCAGAGGAAGTCGGTGAAGACCAGGAGGGCCATCCGCTTGGCTATCCGCGAGTCGTTCGTGTTCCAGGCCTGGCTGCCCCGGATGGCCCAGTACATCTTCAGGTAGCAGCCCATCAGGGTGAGGAAGGCGCAGCCGTTGATGAACATCAGCGAGATCACGTAGGTCAGGCTGGCCGGACCCGTGGTCGTCTCGAAGGGCAGGCACACGGCAAACTTCCTGTAGTCGGAGACTCCCAGCAGGGGCATCAGGGCCATGATCAGCGCGAAGACCCAGCCCACGCTCATGATGTAGCCCGCCTGTCGCAGGGACAGCCTCTTGTTGAGGTGAATGGCGTGGGTGATGGCGTAGTTGCGCTCCAAGGTGATCACCGCCAGCGTGTACACGGACAACTCGGAGCTAAGCACTGCCAGGAAGCCGGACAGCTGGCACAACAGCGACATTTGCCAGGGAATGGCGAACATGCGGAACTCGCCCAGCGTCGCCGCGTCGACAATGGCCAGGATGCCCAGGTAAATGCCCATGAAGAAGTCGGCGGCCGCCAGATTGCAGACCAGAAACCGCGGCACATCCATCTTCGAGCGCGAACATAGCAGCACAAACACCACAGTGCCGTTGCCCAGAAGGGCCAGCAGGAAGACCACCCATACTCCGCAGCGCAGGGTCCACCAGTCGAAAAGATCGGCGCAGGGCAGAAAGGGTCCCGGCATGGGCAGGCACTGCACCGACCCCGGCTGGAAGTCCTCGGCGGACATGCCCGAGAACAGGCCGGTTCCGAAGCCATAGCCCGTGGCCGGACCGCTCACGTCGTGCTCCTCGAAGTACTCCTCCATGAAGCTGGTGGCGATCTGACCTCCGCTCTGTGACTGCAGCTGATCCTCGTTGAAGTTGGCCGCTGCTTCCCAAGGATCGTGCATGGTGGCTCCCAGCTGCTTGCTGAGATTATCTGCAAGGAAATGTAATGCTTGGCACTAATAGGATACCTTGGGGCTCGAGCACTCACGCATTTGGGGCCAGATATTCATCATGCTGTTGTTCCACAGCGTCATGTCGAACTCGGCGTCAGAGGGAAAGAGTACGGCTTCCTGAACCTGGGAGGTTTTCCTCTGAGCGGACATCGCCACCAGAGGCAGGAAGGCGCAGCAGTGGTAGGCATACGAGAGGATCAGCGTCTGGATGCGTGGAAAGGTGTCCGGTGGGGGAAACTCCCTCAGCTTTGGGTTGTTGAAGGTCTTCAGGTGGAGCAGCGCCCTCAGTCCCGATTCGGGTAGTTCGGGAAACACGTTGTTCCCCAAATTGAGATCCTCAAGTGCTGTGAAGCCAGCGAAGGCTTCCTTGTGAATATAGGAGATCTCATTTCCCTCCAAGTCTCTGTAAGTAACAAAAACCTTAATTGTTTCCTCATACTTAACATTCGACAATAACGCACAGCAGCTGGAGCTTGGGGATGCCGTGGAAGGCGTCTTGGGGCAAAGCCTTGATACGGTTGTACGAGAGCAACAAATCGTGCAACTGCTTCATACCGCTGAAGGGCTTCCCCTGAATCGTCTCAATTTGATTGCTGGATAGATCTCTGTGAGGAGAGGTGGCATTTATATTTACTTGTCGAAAAGGTAAGAGGTGCATCAATACTCACAACAGCCTTAAGTCTCTGCAGCTACTTAAATTTGGGATGCGTTTCAGGGAATTGGTTTTAAGTTCTCTGTGAGTAGAGGAAGGGAATCAATGTTGCAAAGTACTAATTCCAACAGGATTGTTTCTACGTACAAACTCTTCAGTCTTGGTGTTTGACGGCATAGATTAGCTGGCACCTCCTGGATGCCGGCGCGATCCAGCTTGAGTATTTCCAGGGCATGGCAGGCCTCGAGCTCCGGAAACGAGCGCAAAGTTCGCACATCCGATAGAGTCCTGGGGAAAGAGTCTTTTAATCCGAGAAAGGGCTGCCTTTGACCCACTGAGCTGTGGCGAATAGCTGAACAGAACAGAACCAAGTGATACTTACAGCTTCCGCAGCTTGGTCATTCCTCGAAAGGCCCCGGTGGAAATGGTCGACAGCGGATTGGCCCTCATGTCCAGCATTTGCATGCTCCTCGGCAGCTCCGTGTCGTTTATCCAGCGCAGTCGATTGCTGGTGATGGAACTGGCGGGAGAATAGTGGGAAAGAGGTGGGAATGCTTAATAAAAACGTTTACCCAATGCCAAGAAAAGTATCTTTCGGATACACACTGCTGGCAAGTGGCACTCGGATGCAGCTGCATTTAAAAGTCAAGTCCCACAAACACGCCGACAAAGCCAAAAATAAACTGTGGCACGAGCACACTTTCGGGCGCTCATATTGTTAACGTCTTTTGGTTTTCTTGGCACACATTTGGGGGGAATCTAATATCAATACCAAATGCGACCAAACAGTTTTACATTTACCATTTACTTTTGATTTAAGAATTGAATTTGTTGCAAATTATTGCCAGGATTGAATGCGAGCAGTTTAAAAACAAGAAAAGCCATAATGTAACTGAATTCTCACAGTAACCTCGCCGCAAACAATATCATTCTGTTTATCTCGCCAAGTTTGTGGCATCGACTTCGATTCTCTTCCGAGCGAAGTCAACAGAACGCAGACACTTACTGGGGTTCTAAATCCTTTTAAATTTAATTTTTTGTTTGTGCCACACACATGGCAAGAAATCGGACGGATTTTGCCCCTTCTCTCGTACAAATTCACTCTCCAGCGTAATACCCCAATCATGGATGCAATGGCTCCGCAGACGCAGCACAGCGTGGCTTTTATCGCAACATTTAACATGCTCATAATTATCCTGTTTACCAGAAATTGAATTTCCTCGGGGAGTTCTTGCCATCGCAAACGATGTCAGCAATGCTGTGACAGTTGCCGCGGACTGGGGCATCGCATCTCAAGGAAGCCAGCGTGCGACAAAAACAAGATGCAACGGCAGTCCTCGATTCTCGGCCGGCAAGTTATTGGAGGAAACTGTGCTGGGTGGCGGCCATAAATTCGCCAAGTAATGATGCGTTATGATTTTTGGCGTCCCCCTGCTAGTCGTCAGGCGTCAGGCAGGGGCGAAGTAGGAAATGTTGCGGCAAATCAACAACATCAGTTGCAGTTTCAATAGGTCCCCACTCCCCGCTCGGGCTTATCGTGCTCGGCCACCTGAATTTGTACTTATTTTATATACTTACAGCTCCTGCAGCTGCGACAATCTGCTGAGTCCCTCGGGCAGACTGCTTATTAAATTATCATCCAGCTCCCTGCAACGGAAAAAGAGTAAACGATGTTTGAACTATGTATATTTCTTGATTTCGATTATAGAAATTGAGTTGCAAATTTCGGTCTCGCATTTTCTTTTCTGAAAAAATCAGAGCCATTTGCATGGCTTTGTTTGGGGTCAGTTTTTCTACGTGACAGCACGTAGACCAAGGCGTGAGTCCTGCGTTTCCAATTGCGAGGGTTCTGGTATCTGAATTTATGCGTGAACATAAAGCTAGCGGGAATTTCTAAGAAACTTTCAATTATTTCTAAATATATATAACAAAAAATGTTGAATTTGAGTGAAAATATAATGTGAATAAGGCTTTCAGTTGGTTGAAAAACAAACGGCCAGATTCTGTAGAGTGTAAGGGGTTTTTAACTTAAATTAAGAATTAATTTTTAATAGCTTTTTACTAAAGAAGAGGAAAATATATATTAAGAATTAATAGTAATTATAATATTTCAAAGACTAGTTGAGATAACCCCCATCGACAGCTGGTCTCTTTGTTACGTTGATTAATTACAAAAACTCATTAAATATAAACATAAAAACTTGAATATTTACGTTATACTCAGTTTCTTGTATAAGTGTTATATTTACCAAGTTTCATTTTAAACACCTTTGTTGGCAACTTCGATAACTGCTTTATAGGCCAAGTGGTGACGGCAAACAACAGATGCTCTGGCCACCAACTTTCCATATCATTTTCCCCGCCATTTCCATTTATGACCCACTCTAACACTCTTTTGGTGGTTAGAGGTATTGCATCCATAAATCTCGAGGCAAATGCAAGAATGCACACGGAAAATTTTACCCATTCTTCGCAGGCGTTTAGATTTACGCGATGCACGGCGAGAGCTTTCACTTTCGCCTGATGCATTCCTGGTGTGTCGCCCTCCTTAGCCCCGTTCAGTCAGAGAATGGGACTCTGTCAGCCACAACATAAATTTGCATATTTGTCTGCTGCCCTGCTGTGGGCGGTACATTTGGGGTGGCCGAGAAGGAAGCCAGAGCGGTTTTATGGGCACGCGGAGGGCGTGCAGCGCAAAAGCCAAAAATTTGCGGTAAACAGCAGCGCATAACGTCAACGCTGGCGACGACAGTTTAAGCTGTCGGAACTGAACCCAAACTGAACCCTACTGAGCTGAACTCAACTCTCCGAAGAGCGGTGCAAAAAAGTGAGCCAAAACTTTTCCACGCTTTTGCTGGGAAATTGAAATTTATTCGAGCCATGGCCGCAAAACGGATAAACACCATTTCCACTTGCCACTTGCTCTCGCTTCAAGTTGCATTGCTTTTATTATATTCATCGCATTCACAAATTCTATTCAGGGTATTTATGTTTTCATCATCATCATGAGTTTGCGAAGCATCATTAAAATATATATGTATATTATTATTAAATATATTCTACTAATCCGGAAGTAAGCAATGTCTTCGTGTATGCCTTATAAACATGAAGAGCACTTTTGGAAAAAAAATAAGAAAATTTTAAATGAAATACTTTGAAAGAAACAATGAAGCATGCAACAAAAAAGGCTTATATTTATCAGAGATCGCAAATAAGAGTTAGGATAATAAGAGTAAAATACAAATATATTTTTAAATTTGAAAATAAAAGTCTATTGTCAATTTTTTCTTTACTTATAACACTTATTTGCGATCCCGGATATTTATATATTTCTGAGTGCAATTTTTAAGATTAAAGAGTAGAGCTTGTGGCGCGTCTTAGAATTAGAAAAAAATGAAAGCTTAAACTTTTACCCCAGATCCAGAAATCACAAATAATCTCGCCTTTTAATCTGTTACCATGATTCAGCGAAAGAATACATGAATTCCCGAGTTAGTGATATCAAAAGAAGACAAACTTAGTTAAATTGTTAAACCGTCAATTAAATACAGAACCTAATACATTATATAATTTTGAAAATAAATTGTTACCTCATAATGACAATATAAATAATAAAAAGAAATTATCAATCAATATTTTTTGATGTCGGAATCAGAATTCTTAACCCCTTATTTATACTGAGTTTTCCAATTAATGAACATGAAAATGGCAATAGGGAAATTGGCCATCGGATTTTTCTCTGCAATCCAAGAATCGTTCTTCTCTTTGGAATCAATTGGAGTTTGAAGGCGCCCTGGTGTCAGTGGGTTTATGCCGTGTCTTTTCGGCTCATGTGGCGTGTGTGTTTCCGGGATGCAGTGCTTAAAGTATTCAAAGTTCTCGCATGTGGTTGTTGCTACTTACAAAACTTTTAAAGCAGTTAAATTTTTGAGGGCGCCCGCGGAGATTTTCATGATTTGATTTCGCTTCAGCAAACTGCGAAAGGAAAGAAGATAAATGCTTAAACTTGGGCACATGAGTACAGTGGCTGGGAGACCTCAACTACTTACAGCACGATCAAGTTTGGCATTCGTGGAAAGTCCTCGTCGTTTATTATTGTCAACAAATTGCTGCCCAAATTGCTGTCGATGGTTAAAGTGGGAGCAAAAGACAAAATTATGAGCAATGGCCAGACTTTATGATTCCCCAACTTTCATTTAACTCAATGCTTTTTTGTGGCTCGAGTGGGTTTATAGATTCAAAATGGAAATATACTTGGGATGTCGGAAGTTAAGGGGTCAATGTACTTGAAAAACATGCACATAAAATTATTGTTATTGGCAATGGTTTGTTTATATGGGTTTCACCGCTCAGTCACTAAGCGCGGACGGTTATTCATGCAATTTGATTTAATGAGTTCCATAAAAGCTAACATATATGAGATATTAATTGGTTCTTAAATTAACCAAAAACACACTTAATTCAGTAGTTATCACACACAACATGTAGTATAATGCGGCAGCAGCAGCTGGGATTAGAACACTAAGCAATCGCCAATTGGGTGTTACGGATTTCGAGGGGCATGCAGGGCAAGGTGATCCATGAATACTCTTAAATCTCGAGTTGGAACAAGGGGCTCACAGTGCTTCGAGTGTTCTGAGTCCTGCCAGAGCGTTGGTGGGAATGCGGTAGAAGAGGTTGCCTTCCAGGCGCAAGGTGCGCAGTTTCTGCAGGTGGCCAAGGCAGTCCCCGTCCAGGCTGACCAGGGCGTTGCCATTCAGTTGGCTGCGTTTAAGCCATTACCCAGTGTCGAAATTAAAGGGGCAAAAAATAGAGAACTTAGAGAGGTGCAGGGAAGAGGCGAGTAATATAGGAAAATAGCGAGTGCAGATGTGTTTGTGGACGGCAGTGGGTTTGCGTGGAAGCAAACAAATTCATCCTGCTGCGACTGCGAGGGTCCTGCTCCACTCCTCCGGCTTCGTGGCGATATCCTCGGCTAAACGGCAATGCTCAGAAGCAAACATCAACACAAACACACCGAAGGCTGTATTTATTTTCGAACACTTGGCGGTGCATACTTACAGGCTGGTCAGCTGGGCGAGTCCTTGGAACGACTGCGACGGCAGGGACTTGAGGCCACAGTTCTGCAGGCTCAAACGTTTCAATTTCGCCAGGCCGTAGAATGCATTGCGATCCATATTAATGATGCTATTGTCGGACAAAGTTCTGCAAATAAACCTTCCCTTGGTCAACAATAATACCTAAGGCATGGCCGGATGGCCGGCATAAAGCCAAGCTGGGGTCGAGTGTCGTCGGCCAAAGTGCAGGAAATTGCAAGGATAGCACAGTCAGGAGTAATTAATCGTGCCGACTCGCTGAAATACACAGCGTAATCAAGTAATTTATATTACCAAGGACCTGCGGTTCGGGCTGCGGTCTGGTCAGGGTCGGGTCGTCCGTTGACCGCTGTGATTTTTTGCGGGCGGCTTCGCTGTGAAATTGAATAATGAGTTGCCCGCCCGTCGAAGCCAACTTTGGCTGTTAAAATGACGAAAGTTTCTATGCTGTCATATTTTGTACTCTTGTTGTCCGAGTCCGAGTCCGACGCAGATTAAAATGGTGAAGTTTGCGGGTCCTAAAACACCCCAAGGGAGTTGCGAGTTTTTTCCGGACTGTACTGTAGTTTCGGGGGAGGAGGGGATTATCTGGGCACTTTGAACTGGTAAGCTTGTAATTAATTAAAGAGACCTCAAATCTGACATGGCGGACCGTACTCCTTCCTGTATTCTAGATAAGCTTTTCCATCCAATATACTCACAGCTCCTCCAGATTCGGCACCATGAAGAACGAGTTCGCCTCCAGCCTGGTCAAGTTGTTGTTTCCCAAATCTCTGTTTTTGAAACGAATGACAGAAGCAAAACAATAAGCAAATTAATAACTTTATTGAACCGTTCCGGATGCCAACAGTTCATCCATCAATAGAAGGCATTTGCCATTGCCATGAATATGAAACGAGGCTTAAATGATGCCAAAACATATCAGTGGGGCGCGGGGGAATGTGTAAATCTCAGTGGGCCATCAATCAAATTGGAAATGGCATAAAAGCATATTGAGCCAACCGGCGGAAAATTGCATTAAAATGAAGATGAACTGCCTGGCAGGGCCCCAGTATTTCGGAAAATACCGGCTTCTCAATTGAAAACTTTTGGCAGGGACAGCGAATTCGTCTTGGCTGCAAGAGTGATCTTAATAGCTTATGACTCGGGCCCCTGAGCGATGCGTTAATTAATAAATTATTTATTTATTTTTGGGCCGTTCGAGTTGGCCATTAATCAGCCGAAACTTTGGCTAAGCCAAAAGCGGTTCCCAACTCCTTTGCGAGTGCCCGTCGCCGGCAAGAAAACGTGACTCACATACGTGAGCAGTCGCAGTCACTGCGCTGAAGCACTGTGACAGTGACGGCGACGGCGACGATGATGGTGATTGCGAAACACTGCACAACGTGGCGTATGTGTAATTAGATTAAACCGCATGCCCAAATCGCCCACATCCGAATCGGAGCGAAGACTGCGAAATTGAGTTGTAATTATGCGATTTGAGGCATTCCAGCAGCGGAAAATGGTCCAATGCCCCGCCATCTAAGTGAGCTTAATCGCTCAATAAGGGAAGTTTGGGAATTATGAACAGGTGCAATTAAGAGACAATGGTGGGCACTTCGTAATTGTGATTTATGGAATCTGAAGGTTCCTGGTTTAGCATTGTCTTTAATATTAACTAATGTTAGGCCGAAATATATATACATATTAAAGCTGAAGCTAAAGAATTGCACAAGTCATAAGGCATTTCGAATTTTAATTAGACTTGTAATAGTCAGGATATTTAATATAAATAGAAATAGTTTCTGAGATAAATAGAAATTTCTTGAAACTAAAATACATTCCATTTTATAAAAAATGTTTTGACTTCTTAGATAGCTCATCGTAACTTTTTGAAACTTAAAATAAAAAAGCATTTCTACTAAATATTACATGAAAGTGGTAAATGTTAAATAAATATATTTATTATTCTATTAAATTAATTTTTAAGGTAAGGGCTTAATAAATATTTAAGTTTTACTGTACCATTTAAACAAAAATATACCCGACTTATCCGGTAAAAATATGGAGTACAGAAAAGCTTAAATAGTTGTTTATTTATTAAGATATAACTCTCTTGTACGACTCTCTTTTTGTACAATTTAAATAAATATAAAATTTGTAATAAGGTATTCAAAGAAAGTAAGAAAGTATTCAAAAAAGCGGAAAAAATATCATTAAAACAACTTTATTAATGGTCAAGTGATCAGAATATACGTTTTATAGTCTAAACCGAATTTTTATTAGGCAAATATATAATCAACATATAATCAATCGGTAGCTATTATAAAAAGTATAAATACGTAACATATATGCTAGCAGAAGCAACTAAGAGCCTATTCTTGGCACCGTGAGGTCCGTCCGGACTAACCTACCTAACCTACCTAACCTAACCTAACCTATATGCTAGAAGCTAAAAAGGAGCTTCAAAATAAACTTTTATTTAACCTTATTTAAATATGCTTTGTTTTTTGTGATGAAGTTAATTTGAAATTTGAATTTTTAAACTCATTTTTGTCCACACAGCTTTTCTGGCAAGTGTATTTACTGAATTCACTGGCTATACTCACAGGACGATCACCTCGCCGGGCAGGTTGACGGGCACTGCCAGGATCCCGATGCCGCGGCAGCTGAGGCGCACGCTCTCCAGGCTGCCGCTGCACTGGCAGTGCTTCTGCTGCCACCGCTCGCAAAGGGCGTGCAGGGTGCGCTTTCCGCCGGCCACGTCAGTGGCGACGGTGGCAGACAGCTGACTTCCGTGGTACTCCTGTAGGGACTTCTCATAGAGGATCTGAGCCTCACGCTCGGGATCGGCCGAGGGCAGCATGACGTTCTCCCTGATGCCCGCCGGCGTCGCAGGGCTGGCACCGACCGTGGTGGCTGGGGACGCTGTTGTGTTTACCGTGGGGGGAGGACGCTGCTGGGACAGTGCCTTTGGCTCGGCCAAGATTGCACTTTCTTTGGTTTCGGACGTCGCCGCTGGTAGCAGCACCAGTCGCAGCAGCAGCGAGCAGAGCAGCCAGCGCCGGCGCCAGCAGCAGGCAAGCCTCTGCCGACGCCGCATCGTCGTCGCCTCGGTCGCTCTCGCAGTCGCAGTCGCAGTCGCTGTCGCCGTGGCTGTCGTCGCAGTGGCTGATTGATGCTGTCAAGCATTTGTCACTTGATGACAGTTTTGTGTGCGATTCGTTCCTCGCTCATGATTCCCGGCCGCCGTCGCTGCCCGTCTTGCCTCTCCGCGATTCGAGTTTATTTTATTCACTCGCCACTCACTTTGCACTACTCGTTTTGTTGTCTCGTCACTCGATTGAAACTCACACTAACTGTTGCTTCTCTAGACGCAACGGAAACCGAGGTTCCACTGTGTTCGAGAAATGATGGTCAAATCTGTGTCAGGGAAAGATGTAAGAAGGTTGGAGCCGTTGTAGGAGAAGACACATATCAGTACGTAACTTTTTTGCTCCACATATTTTTGTTTTATAATTTTGATCTCAATATAACTTTCAATATAACTGATACGGAAAATGTATTTTTATAATGAATATGGATTATAAATATTTCATTCGCTTATTGTTTTTAGTTTATTCGTCTAATTTCAAGGACTAGGGATCCTCATAGCTTACCTTAATAAAATATTATTTGTGTGCTACCTAAATACCTAATAATCTTCTATATTATAGAATACTTTTGAATTTCCATAGAAAATAATTTAAACGTACCTATTGGCTAAAATTCTGCTTAATAGAAGCTAGGGATTTAATTTTAAAAATCAAATTCAAGCAAGAAAGGAGCAGTCCAAAAATATGTAGTCACACAAAAACAGTTTTCAATATACAAAAACATTTTTAAAATTAATATATACCATAAACAGAGATATATTTACATAAATCGATGTTAACTATATGACATCTGGGTCAGTTAATAAATACATCGAAGCTAATGAAGAATCTTGTATGCTCATTTAAAATAAAGACTTTTAAGACCTTTTACCGAATTTTCTTTTATCAGCTATCTTTAGCTTTAGTCCCTTATTAAACCCTAGAGAATACATACTTTAAAATGCCGTAGTTTCTATAATAATAAAAGGAAGAAATAGTTGCGATATTTATATTTTCACAGTTATTGACATAATTTCCATATAGTCTGTAAACAAAAGTGGCCAAGGGCCGAAACTGTTTACCATTGTTTATCAACTTGACAACCTAATGTGTCCTCGGCCGTAAACTTTTTGTCACATTACCGTCATCATGTGCCACAAAAGATAGTTTTTGAACTCAAACCAAACTCATAGCTCAGAAAATTAGCCGACGGCCCATCAAACAATTTATATAAACTTTAGGCCCTAATCAGCTGGCCAAAGAGTCGGTCTCGGTAGCTGGCCATAGACCGTGAACGAGCCGAGCCGTGTTCCTGTCAGAAACAAAAGACCAGGACAGGACTCTGCACAAAGCTGATGAATGACAAATTTGACACAAAATGTGCCGGGCAGAGGCAAGGCCCATTTTTCAACACTATCCTCGAGTCATAATTAATGGGGCTGTTGACAGTTTTAGATTTGCAATGGGCTACGAAGTGGCGACGAATCGTTTTTTTATAAGTATGGCAACCAACTAAATGAATCTTAACTCCACGTTCCACGCCCCCGAAATGTCACGATGATGTGTTCGAGGGACGATGAGGAAGAACAAAAATATGTCCAAAAATAAAAGAGATTTCCCAGCACGAGCCACCGGCAGAAGCACCTCCTCCGCCACCTCCATCAAGGCATCGCTCACACTTTTGCCGGATGATTTATGGCATGTTTATGTTCCACTGACCTCGCCAATAGCGACCGAAAACAGCAACAACCGAACGGATAGTTGGGCACCTCGGAAATGGGGCCCGTGGATAAGGCAAGAAGCGAAAATAACACGGATTCGCCAAAGTCGAATATGAGGTACCACGCTATCTATTTTCATGCAATCATATTATTCGATCAAACAGGAAAATCTATATTTTCAATCAAATTTAATAATATTACTCTTCAGGGTAAACTTCTTCATAAACAAATTGAGTTTCGTATTTCTTAGATTTCTCATCGAAGTTCGAAGGCCTTAGATGCAAAAGACATGAAGTTTTAAATATTATTTCATTTTTCTTTAAATTTTATAAATTACAAGAATATTTGGTTTTCTTTATAGATCGGTTTGGTTTTCTGTAACATCAATCAGATTTCAGTACGTTCTTTATGATGTCGGAAAGGCTTTCAAAATTCACGAACTTTATATTCCTTAGTGCTCTGCGAGTACCCTGTAAAAATCTACCACAAACGACGATGACGATGATTTCAATTGCCTCTAATCGAATCTGTGATGATTTTATGGCTCTGCCTATTTCCATTCATGAATAATAATCTCTTCGATCCCCTCGCTTTCGTTAATTGTAAACACCAAATGTTTGTTATTTGCTGTGAATATTGATTATATACACGCGAATATTTAGTATCTTTTATGGGAATTTGAAAGAGTTTGAACAGGCGTATGTGAACATGAAAAAATAAGCGTTTAAAAATATCTTATAAGTATAGAAACTATTTCGTGCATCTTCAACTCTCCTGGTAACTAATCCCCAAGGCAAACTTTCACCCACCACTTTAAACAATCTGCAAACGCATGTGAAAAATCAAATATTTACGCCCTCAACTGGGTGTGAGGAAAATGGAAAAGCACAACAAAACAAATCAGAATCAAAACCAAAAGGCAGACAAATGCAAGCACACGTTTTCCAAAGGGGGATTTTTTAGCTAAAAACTCGTAGGTTGCTTGTATAAAAGTGGGCCAATATTTGGGATGTTTTGAAGTGTTTCTGAAGGCCTTTTCTGTTACCAATAACATGTGAAAGGATTTTGCTTTCTCAGGACTTAATATGCATAAATGGGTCTAAAAATACCGCTATCTGAGGATGAATAAATTTCAATAAATTGATCTAGTTTTAATATATTCTAGTGAGGTTTCATGGGAAAATTTAAATTTCTAAGACAAATATTATCTTTAAAAATCCTTTGTATATAACGATTAGTTTCACTGCATTTACTATAACTCGATTTCGTGCGATTTCGATGCCGCTTGGACAGGTCTTAATTAACGAATTATATCTCAGTTTGCCGACATTGACTGAGTATTGTGACAGATCAATCAGAGTGCTTATCACATAATCGGCAAAGCGGTTTATCGCAATTTTCGCTAAGCCATGCAAATTTTCACAGTCGAGCGAGTGCCAAGTCAATCGCTTCGGCATTTTGCGGCTTTAATTGTCACACGGCGCTGTTGTGACTGTGACTTTAATTGATATATGGCCAGTTGGCACATAGTCACACGTGAGTGTGTTTTCGGATTTCCACGCAACTCAATGCCGATCCGTGGGCAGGCCGCATAACTCCGCAGAAGGCTTCAAAAACCCATGAAAACCTCATAAATTCTTGCATTCGCAGCGATTAATTACAAGAGCCCAGACACTGACACGCCCCAAAAGAACGTACTGTGGCTGTGAGTGTGGGAAATGTGGAAAATGTGAAGCCCGATATGGCCAGAGTTTAATTTTCTTGTTGAAAATTGATTTTGACAGGGGAGAATTTATATTTCCCCAAAAACTCCCGACGAAATGCAAACTTGTGTGGCTTGATTAAATCAATTTCAGCTCGGTCGATATGTAAAAGAAATCAAGAGGCAGCGCATTGAACGTGAGCCCGCTTTTTCGTGTTTTTGCACAAGTGCAGCTCACCAAATACAAAACTGGATTTTCAACACAAAACGCAACTCCAATTTGCCGCTGTTGTTGCTGTGGCCGATGCATTTATGCTGCCTTATGCTGGCCTTGATTCATTGGGGGATATTTTGGATTTTTTGCTTTTCGTTTGTTTTTGCGCTCGACTTTATTAATGACAGCTGTTGCATAATTTATTTAATTTTTTGGCGTGCTCAAAACTGCTTTAAGAGCGAAATAATTAAATGTGATTTCTGTTTAAGGAGAAAAGCAATTTTCTACTAAATCGCCAAAGGAGCGTGCTTTCGGGGGATGCTGCTGATAATTTGGCTAATTAAGTAGTTCTCATTGTAGTGCATGGATACTTAATTTTGTATGCAAATATTTTTACCAACAAAGAACCTTTAAGCTGTCAAAATTATTCTAGTTTGCTAGCCATGTGGCTTTTCTACGTAACTATCAATTTCGATTTTCCCCAATCAAAGCAGAGGCCACACGAAAGTTCTCACCTCTTAAATGCTATCCCTCTGATCGGGGAACTCTCGACCGCTTTGATCTCACACCTCTTTCTCTGGGCCCCATTGTGGGGCTGCTTACACGTATCGCGGGATGTTATTGTTGCCGAATTGCTGTCCAATCGATTTCGTGTATCTTTGAGATGAAATGGCCCCGGGGAGAGATGGGAACAACTCGCTGGCAGCTCTCATTATCGGCGATTATTCAACTGTTTATTTTATGGCTTTCTCATTACATTCTCCTCGGCGGTGTGCGGCCCAAAGTGGCAGCGTCATCGCGGTCATAATCGAGCTATTAGCCAGAAGGAGAGAAGGCTTCTTATTTACATTTCATGCTACTCAGTTTTATTGGCAGTTTGGGTCAATTGTCTGGCGACTGAAAGGTGTCTGGGATAGCCTTTTGATTCTTTCGCGGAGATTCCCGAAAGTAATTGACCCTTGTTTCTGTTGCCACCTTTTGTTCCCTTTATTTGTTTTTTGTTTTTTTGGCTCGCGCAATTCGTTGCTGCCAATGGAAATGCATCTGTGTTTATTATGGTTATACTTTCGGATCTCTTTGCTGCCAATCAATAGAATATCGAGGACAAAGGCGGCTGCCAACTGGCAACTGACCCGAAAATGTGTGCAAAACTTGATTAAGTAAATGGTGGCTGTGTGGGGGGTGGCTATCTCTTCTAGAACGTGACACAGCTGCAACAATTGATTACGCATACGACCCGTTGAACCCGGTTAGCACTGACCGCTGCAGCAGACAAGAACAGGGCCGAGACCAAAACTCGCCTCCTCCCTTCCTTGCTGTTTTGTTTTGCCGCAGACATTTTTATAGCTCCCAAATTGGTAACCTCCGAGTGGCAGGGAGATGTCAGCAGCAGGCAACGGAGGACCAAGTGGGGGTTGGCCCCTGCGTAATTGCTGACTGAGTTTTGTGGTTTGTGTATTGCCACTGACACTTATAGCCCTTAGAACACAGCCTTGGAAATCTTTAAACCTGGAACGCATCATCCTTATTTAATTGATGAAACAACTTAATCAAGCATTCCTGTAGGCCCCTGACCTTCTGCGGGTTGGAGAAAGCAAAGACTTTGAAACCTCATCTCGAGTCAATGAAGGGTACATTTTCAGTGCCACACCTAGAGAGGAGCGGAGTTTCCCAAAGCCAAGTGGAAAATGTTCCATTTGTGGCAAATGCGCAAATTGCATTGGGGAAAAAGTTTTCCTTTCAGCTTGAACGATTTTGTCAGCATCTTCGACGCTCGCCGTTTCCCTCAACACTCCGTTCCATTTGCCTAATTACAGCAAGTCATTAAAAACTTGCACTGCTCTTGATTAACACTAGGACACGCTTCTATATGCAAAGTTTATAATTGAGTGTGTCCATATTCTATATATATTGTGACACATATTTCTGGAATCATGTCAATTGCCTGTGCAATTTTCACCATTTCCGACGACGATGACGACCGAAAACAGAGAAAACCCGCGCCCACGCCTTAGTTATCATATCAAAAGCGATGTCGCCATTCAATAAATATAACATTTTAAATGAAAATGTTTATTTTTGCGCTACCAATTTGTGATTGCAGTCGCCAGACTTGTTTGCTAGCGAAATACACTTTCTGAGGGAGAGTATTTGTTAACACAGATGGTTTGGAACAAACCTATTATTTATTTTAATATTAAATTAATTTTCCTTTTATAATATTTATAAATATTTAAACTCATAGATTCTAAATCTGTCTTTCTGTATTCCAAATGTGAGAGAGTCTAAATTTCGCCATTCCCAAATTTTTCATCCCACTTGGGATTGCCTTTGTTTTTGTGGCTTTTCATAATGAAAATGAGTTTGTTCATGCGTAATTTTTATAAACTGTCGTCATCAATAGAAAACTCCCCGCGCTCCCCTTGCTCCCCTCGCAAGCGGCTCGTTAACCGGCCCCGGCTTGCCTTGGAAATGCACTTAGGCTTCGGTTTTGTTATTTGTTTTGTAATCGCTTTTCAATTAGCTGCAATTTCGCGGGTCTGAAAGAGAACATTTGCCGAAATTGATGACGCCTCGGAGCAGAGCAACCTTTTTCTGGCCGGCGTGACATGGCTTTTCGAAACTTTGAGCTCGTAAATTAAGAGAAAAGGGCTACGCTCCATCCGCTCATCCTCGAGGCTGCTGATGGATTACAAATTAAGTTGAGATTGATGCGGCCTGCATCGGGGAAGAGTCCCAGCGGCTTTGATTAAATATGCAGACCGAGTTTGAATCGGATTCGTGGGGAATTTTCGGTTCGGCAGCCTAAATGGCAATCCAAACACGCGTCAACACTTTGAGTTCCGTGGTCACTGGTCAGTGGGTGGTTCCTACTGAGGCGGTGATGTCTGTCCCTCTTTTTGGCATTTTTCCTTTGTGCTTCTCTTAATAAAAATGCATGAGATTTCGACTGTCCGCTGGTTTCTTCGGCGCTAAAGTGTTATGAACAATTCTGGCTACCAGATTGGCATACACAATTAACGATTGCACTCGTGGCTCGGTCTCTAGGTTGATGTCAACATATTTGATGGCTTTTTGGTGACTTGTTCTGTCCCCGGGTGCATTGACATTTTCCTCGGGGCCTTCCCCTTGTGCCACAACGAAATCTGACTACAGATAGTCGTAATGAATGGGAGGTATTTACATGCATTATGCTCGCCCTGGGAAATTTGTTCTGAATGTCTTCAAAACTGCGCTTAAGTCGTGTTCAGGGACTTGATAAATCTTATTAGGGGTAAAAACTGAATTATCTTTTTAAAATTTAGTACAGCTCTAGCTTGCTCCTTTACGAAATATTTTTAAATTACCTATGTTAGAATACAATCTTATTTTTACTAGGATTAAAGCGAATTAATTTGAAAAATAAAAGTGTCACAACTTCATCTTTTAATAATATTTTTACACTTTTTATCTATTTATTTATCAATGTTAAATGTTTCCTATTAAGCCTTTAGCACTTGTTTTTCATACGTAAAATCCCAATCAATCTGAATGCAGATTTAATTTCCATATCACTACACGATATCACCACCATTATTCAGAGTAATTATTTACTCTTGCTGACACAGTTTCCACGCACATTAAACGGCGGTCATATATGCTCCGAATACAATCAAATATATATTCAATTTTATATTCGTTGTTACGATCACGTTATTCTGGGCATTCAAAGCGTCACGAGCTGCGTGAATAAATCGACGTCATAGATCAGTGCGCGAATTTTTATTATATTTTAGCGGCTTTGGTCGTTTTGGTGCTTTTATTGAAAATTGAAAGTGTGTTATAAACACACACTCACACACACGCGCGCGAGTGACAAATGCAGGCACCAACACAGACGCCGGGGAGATGAAAATCAAAACAGCAACAAAAGTTGTTGATGCCGCCAAAAAGTAAACGACCTTTAACGCCAATAAAAACACACTCTGAACACACACACACCGGGGCAGTGGCACAAAGCGGCAACAGTGCTGCCAAGCCAACTCCTTGCCACAATTTGCCGCTACTGCTGCTGCTGCTGCTGCTACAACTTTGGATCCGTTAAAATCGCGGTCAGCCCCGAGAAATATAATTTATGCGTAACGAGTTCACGCGCCTACCAAGCACTGTGGCACCTTCGAGTCGGAGTGCTCCGCTGGCCAGTCGTCTGTCCAATTATCCGTCAAAGCGAACCGCACGCGTTGAACGCACAAAGCGTACTGAAGCGAAAAGCGTTTTCGGAGGAGCCTCCAGCCACTGGCAGCAGCAGCAGCGACGAAAGCAGCGGCTGAAGGCGACGCGGCAGCATGTTGCCAGCAACACGCAGGAATGTTGCTAGCATCGGTGCCGCGTCACTCCTTTGGCTTCCTTTCAGGCGGGATTTAGCTCTGACTAGCACTCGCTGTGACGATTTACTAGAGGCATTTAACGTTTTTTACAATTTATGTAACTTATCTATTTACTCAGGTAACTCTCCCCCAGTTATTAATAAAATAACATTACTTTTGTAAAATAAGCATCAAGCGAACTTCGATCTAGTGTATCTATCAGGGCACGTACTCATTATAAATGAAAAAATAAAAATCAATGTTTAATGATTATCTATTGATTTTTGTATATTTTGCTTACCATTATTAGTTATAATTTTATTGTTACTTAATCGCTTAAAGAACTTTTATTACTATTTTGAGCGAAATATATTATATAATATATATATTTTTCTTGCAAAATTTCGCTCAAAGTGCAATATCTTCTTTCTGTTTTCGTTTCATAGGATCATGTAAAATTTGTTTGTCAAAGAAACCTATTAGAAATAATATATTGCAGTTTGAGGGAAATTCTGAGCGAAAAATATCGCTTAATAATAATCAGTATTTATTTAATAATATTTTTTCGCTCAAAATAATAATGACTATTCTTCAAGCGATTAAATAAAACTCAAAAGACCTCAAGTCTGCATTTACGAATGCTAAAAGTCAAAAATAAATACTTTAAAATTTTAATATTTAAAAATCTAGATCATTGATTACCTTGAAAGAGCGTCCGAATTTCTTTTTTTTTTTGCGGCATTTAAAAGTGGATCCTTTTTTGTTTAAAGAAAGTATTCATAATCATTATTTACGGTCCCTAGTATCTATGCACCTTATAAATATATTTAACTAAAATAAGGGTGTCGGAGCACCCTTGCAGGGTATTATAATTTGGGTCTATAATCGCCTTTTAGAGGAAGGCTGTTTTGTGTTTTTAATATCAGAATATTAAATATTACATATATTTATTAAGTTGTTATGATATTTGGTAGCTGATTTCAGAGTTAAGAGTCAAAATTATAAGAATGTCGTTATTAAGTCATAAATAGTGTCCAAAGAAATAGTAAGCTACAAAATAAAGAATATTGATTAATATGTGGTACCGCGTTATTGGTTTAAGCCCACGAAGATGATACAAAACTTTAAACATGATGATGATACATTTTGTACTCTATTCTACCCTCAATACTTAGTCCTTTAACTCTACAAAAAAACTTGTTAAAAATGATTGTATATCATCTAAAAGACCATTTCGGAAATAAGTTTCACAAAGTGATCCTTGAGTTTCGCCTTACATGTTGCAGAGATTGCGCAGTAAAGACGCCTTCAAACACTTTATTTTATTTTGTTCGCCGTGGACTCTGCTCGGGAATGTTCCCCGCGTCCTTCGGCGAGCCTGACGAGGCTAGCTGCTTAATGCAAGATTTACGCCGGCATTCATTGAGTGGCCATAAACACCTGTTGCTGCGTGGCTCCTGTTGGAGTCTCGGCCTGCTTTCGATTTTCCTACATTTGCTACATCTGCTGGCTACAAAGAAAACTTTTTATGGCCCTGTCTGTGCAAGAGAGAAAAGTTTTCTTTATTTTTAGTCATTTTAAAGCGGCTTATGTGGACCTGAAAATTGTGTTATTGTCGGGCGATTTATTTGCTCTGCAGCTATTATTATTCCGAGCTGCTGAAAATATTTTAAGGAATTGTCTTTTATTTTTGTTACGCCACTACAGAGGTCACAAAAAGTTCACTTGCCATCCGCCGCCCTTCCACCAACAAAAAATGTGTAAATTGTCAAAAAGTCAAACGGAAAATGTCATTTGTTAATTGCAAAGCATTTAGTTTGAAATGTTTTTGTGGTCGCTGTGTGGAAATGTTTTTGTTTGAAATGTTTCTAGTTGGGGTAATTATGGAAAATTAGGTGTGAGCATTAATTTCAATTTGTCGATGATGTCACTCAGTTATTTACAAGTTACCACTAATGAATTTTGAATAATTGCATATATTAAAGTGCTTTTTAGTCAATTATTTAAATTATCCTTATATTCCATGCAGAATTTTCACAGCACACGCAAAGTTTCAACCCAACTAACATTAAAACCAAATTTAAAATCGAAATTAAATACTTTCCCACTGAGCTAGGAGCAGTTTTTCACTTTCATTTGCAAATTTTCACATTTCGCTGACGGCTCATAACTTCCGGCCATGAATGGACTGGGAAGGGCCAGGCGTTTTCCAGCGCATTATGCATAAATTCCCGTTAATTAAAAGCGCCACAAAGTGCACGAGATAGCCGGGAAAGGGGAGCCAAGTAGATCCAGAACGGAGGGGTACGACATGGTCCTTAATGCTGGCCCAATATAAAATATGCGTGTCGGTAATTTGAGGAATGTAACAGAGCACCGAGGGCCCCGTAAATCCCAAAGAGAATGTCCTGCTGAGAACCCACTCACACGTACACACTTACACATAGCCGGTCTCTCCGCCATTGAACTCGGCCAACCCAAACGGAAGCGGAAGTTGCAGCAAATGGCGTATGAGATTGAGAGTGTGTGCTGCAACCAGCACGGAATATAGTCCATCAGCTGCAGAGGGGCCAAGGGTAGCTGTTGGCCGACGACGTCCTCGTAACAAGAGTCCTGACCGGGCACACACGAGCAGGATAACGACGATAGCTACGACGGGAAACCTTTCATGTTGAAGGGGGCCTTTGGAGAGCAAAATATTTACACATACTAAATCAGGCGAGAGCCCACGAGGACCTGCCAGTATGTGTAATGACCTTGTAAGGAGGCTTGTCCTATGCCCTTTTCGCTGAACTGCACTTTCGCTGAAAGCTGGCCAGTGTTTGTTCGACAATTATGCAATTAGTCAGTGAGTTAGAATGCAACCCAAGATAATATTTCTAGGAATTTAATAAATTCCTTTTAAAATGAACAGTTCTTGATATAAATTTAATTATTTTATAGATGTGCAAAATGGTATTCAAATTATTTTGTAGTTCTATACAAATATTTCTGAAATTACGAACAGAATTTATCTAGTATTTATTCTTCTAATAAATATCCTTGAAAATATTTAAATATTTTATAAACAGTATTTAAAAACATTTTCTCAAACTACGCGCTATTTTTTTATAAACCCAAGTATATTTTGAGTGTAATAAAAAATTTGACAAATGACCTCCAGGGAACGCGACTCATTTCGCATATTTTTCACTTGACTCCATTCATGGCGCATAATAAACTATTCATTAGCATTGGAAATACTGTCAACTGCAGAATCGCTCACGTTTAACCCATAATTCATCAACATTTTATTGGCTCAAAGAAAATCCATTGAGTGATAAATAGCGATTCTGTTTTCGAAATTATCATAAATTTTCCATGGCCAAAGGAGGAGTGAGAAAGATGCGATTGAATGCAAATTTAACCAGTCTTTAAAACGCATATTTAGGAATTCCGTTTCGATGTCATGAATATGGTTTTCGCAAGACAGATACATTACTGTCAGCGCCCGCTTGCTTTTGGTTCATTTGGGAAATAAGAAAACAATGTCTAAACAATAAATATGCAGCAGAAGGCAGCGGGCGCCGTCCTCTGGGCCCCGCCACTTCGACCTACTTACAAATACTGGCATATTGATGGCTAGGATAGAAAATATTCAAGGGGCAGCATTTAGCTCCCATTCGTTATGTGTGTGCCAGCGTTGACGGAGGTCCTTAGAAGCGGCATGGAGACAGCAAGCACTGTAACCGAAGACGTCCACGATGAGCATGGCGCTCACAAATTGCATGTCGAAAGCTGCATAAAACTCGAATTACAGCAAATTTGTGGATATCGCTTGCAAGTGGAATAACTTTGGGGTAGAGTTCAGTATACAAACCAGTCAACCGTTCAAATATATTTCGCTTTTCTCTTGACAAACTCTGAGCGAAATGCTTAAGATCCATTGATCCTAATAAAATTATCTAAAATATTTTAAAAAGAAACTGTTTTAATTTAATAACTCTAATTAAAGTAATAACATTTATTCTCAGTAAAGGATAGCATACCTCATTTAAAGTCCCAGTGGCAAGGTAAGACAGTTTCCAAATATTATGTATGAATGAAAATATAAACAATAATTTATATAGTTTCCTAGCAAACTATATCTCGAAACTATTTATCGAAAATAAAAATAAAATTTCATTTCTGAACAAGTCCCAGTCACTGACTGTTTTTCTATCCTTCACAGGAGTCCTAGTGACTCTTTGGCCACCCTTGTCCCGTTTGTCCGACAAGTACAAGATAAACAATCTGAAACGACAGAGACAATTAAAGCTGTAAAATAACACCGAGGACGCGTAGTGTCTCAACATTTTTGACATTTTAATTGCCACCGAAAAGTGAAGGAGTAGCGGCAAGGACATCCTCTGAAAGCCACCGAGCTCACTGCTGCTGTGTGTGTATGTGCGCTGCGAATCAAATGACAGTGCCACATAATTTGCGGCATCAGCTTGACTTTAATTGCATTTTGCTGTTTTCGACAAAACTTAATTTAAACAATTACAGGGTCAGGCTCGTGCCGATCCCCGAGTGGAGGTCGCAGTGCATTCGTAGACGCCATAAAATGCAAATTCCTGTTGATCCTGTTTGCCGATGCCGCTGCATGTGCTGGCTCCCTGCCATTTAGCCGGGTTAACTGGGCTGCTGTCTGCCCGCCCGACAGCCCGGCTGCCTTGTCATGTCTGCTGCGTGACAATTTTTTTTGCTGGGGTTCTTTTAGCAGAAACCAATCTAAGGATATTGTCAGGAGCGTAGTCCCAAAGCGCGGGAGAGCCTGTGAAAGGCACTGAGCCACTGGGCCACAGCGCAAATATTTGATTCGATTTTACTTTCTTTTTTTGTACAACTCAATTGTTGTGGACACCGGTAAAAGTTTTGGATAGCAAGTATACGAATATATAAAATTATTATTTTAATTGAAAAGATACCCTTTTTATTTTGATGTTTTAAGTTCGATTTATACTAAAATGAAACGTTTACTGGATTTTAAACCGTTATAAGGTAAATTTCTGAGAGTTAAAAATATACCTCTTATGTTTTAAATATAATTTCTTCACTTTAATTGTAAGTCAATGTATTTACAAGGCATTCCATTTCTCAAAATTGTTTTCTTTCAGTGCGTGTCTATTTTAAATGCAGCTTAGCCTTGCTTTGGCTCGACATAATCCCCAAGTATTTTAACGCTGCCATTGCACCTATGACCTGCTTCCAGATCCGAGCACATTACTTGAACCCTCAGCCAATCCGACAGGGGCAGCGGCGATGTTGTCACCGCCTGGGCGAATCTGGCCCGGATAAGATAAATATGCAAATAGACTGCACGCCAGTCAACCGAAGGGCGCTCCTCCCTGTCGTACGCTTTTCTTCCATAAACTGCGATTAGCCCGGAACTTCATTTCAAAATGAGCCAGCCAAGCGATGAATTGTACAGATTTGGCATCGGGCACACACATAAATCACACGAAAGCGTACAAGCTTATTAGAAGGGCCGAGTTCATTGACCGACACACGCGCCTTGGACTAGAAAACTTTTGACTAGTTCCGTTTTACCCTTTTGTGGAGGGTCCGCAGCCCAAAAAAGTAGGCAACACAACACAATTTTTATCGGGCCCACGCACGTCAAGGTTGCCGGTCCATGTCACACCCACTCCGCTTCCTTACAGGGTTTTCTATGTGCGTCCCTCTATTTCTATATCTGTATTGGTTTTTTGTTTGGTCTGCCATTTCGGCTTATTTATTTTTTTTTTTAATTTGCCTCTCTTGTGTGTTTCGGGTTGGCTTAGTTTCTTGCCGATGCCAGGGGGGCGGGAGACATAATTCAAAATGAAAATAAATAGCAAAAATCTCAGTTAGACATCTATCTGTACGTTTTACATGTAGATTGCTTGTGGTTGCAAATATCTTGTGTCACAACTAAAATTTATAGTTATTATTTAGTTTTCCAGTCGAGGAGACAGATTTCAGGGGCCTTGATTGTACAAGTCCTGACATTGCCATATTGAGATTTGCATTATGATGAAATGTGATATATATAGGAAAAATAATACTGGAGGGAAATTGTATACTGTCTACATTTAAATAGGATTAACTTCGAAAACCAAATTTTCTATCAATTAAGTTCGTATGTACAAATACGAGTTCAAAGGACTTCCCTTAAGATTTGGTACTTTTATAGGTTTCCGTGGTTCCATTTCTCCCAAACGAGCCTCCGCCTTTAAGGAAATATATGTGAATCCGCCCAACTCATATTCGAGTTAAGACTAAAAGTTGTTATCTTCTTATAAACTATTTCCACCACCATAAACGCCAATCGTTCGAATGGCCTCTGACCTGACACATTCCATTCCTCTGTGGCTCTGCTTCCTTGTTTGGGACGTGCTGCGTGTTTTGTCGTCCTTGAAGAGGCTTTGCTTTAAGCAAGTCAAGCCACAAAAATCTGTCAAATCATAGGCCATTTCAATTTAAATGTCCACGCCACCACCTCGTCCATTATGCGTTCCGCACTCCCCCGTTCGGTGGGTGGAGTCCTCTATGCCTAATGTGCTTCCCGTTGACGATGCCGAGTCGTGTGCGGCTCTGTCTCCAGGCCAAGAGGGGACCGAACCCTCTGACTTTGTCCAGTTGGCTTCAAATGACATGTCAAACACGCAACGGAGGCGACTTTGGGATTTTCGTGCTCGCCAGAGCTCTTGGTCCTCCCGCCGGAGCAAATATTGATTATTATTATTGCTGGTCCGAGCCCACCGCGGATTTCCCGGAGAGCTTAGGCAACTGGCCCTTTGGCCATTGACCTTGTGCGAAGACGAACCTCTGACATTCCGGCCCAAATGAGGCGGCAATTTTTCCCCGCTTTGCGGCTTCTTTTCCAGTGGGCGTTAATTTGTTGATAAATTGTCCCAGCTTAAGGAGACAGAAATGTTGGCTCTTTAAAGGTTACATTTTTGAGCTCCATCTACTTTGCTTGGCTGTTTTTATGGTTGTATTAAATTTGTCACACTGATAATCGCGATAAGAACTTAATTAATTTTCCTCTGACTTTGAAAAGGCACAAAATGGCATCAGATTTGACTGTGACTTCTGAGCTTGAAAAGTAATTCCTAACAAAAATTGAGCAGACATGTTTACTATTTGATTAAAAGGGACACATATACTAGTTAAGTTATCTAAATAATTAAGTTCTTATATTAAGATTTAATGGCTCTATGGAAAATGTCAACATTATTATAAATTTAACTTCTTAGTTCTTTCAGTTTGTTCTTTAATTAAACAATGCGACTCTTCAATATCAGCCCATAAGAGCAAAAGTTTTCCTTTTTAATAAAATGGATCATCCCAAAAATTCGAACAAATATTTATTTATACAAGCACTTAAAAGAGGCAACAGCATTCATTTTTTATGAAAATTGCAAATTGCTTTCTTTTTTTTGTTGTCACGGAGTTTTTGTTCATTCTTGCAGAAGTTTATTTCGGTCACTCCGCATATTCGCTTTGTAGATACGCCTCATAATTCTTTATCGGAGCTGTTTATCAATTCAAAAAAGTAAAGAAACCCAAAACTGAAACCCGTACTGAACTGATGAAAGGCAATTGGTGTGGGGAAATCTGCAGTTAAATGTTTTCTGTATGCAAAATGAATGGTAAAGTTGCCTCTATCGAACAATGCCGAATGCGCTTGGTCAAAGTTCAGTGCGGCAATTTTTTGGCAAGGAATCTGACAAGGACACTGGAATTCTTTTTTACTATTAGATGGAGAAATGTATACGAAAATCAAAGAATAAATAAATAAATATATTATTTGCAAAGATTTTAATTGTGTAACTATTTAATAGCCAATAAGATTGATGGTATTTAACTTGATGGATTTACGTGGTGAGGTTCTATGAAGTTTTGTTTCACAAATTCTTAAAATTTTAAAATACCTCAAATTATAAATAATATATTTTCCAATTCACATATTAGAAATTGAAATTTAGTAGTATATTGTAAGTATTTTAAAGTTGCTACAGAAGAAGAAGTTGCTAGAAGACATATTTACTACATAGAAAAAAAGATGTATAGGCTTATAAAAGTTGTATGTTTAAAGTAAGCATTTCTAATGCTGCCAAGCAAATAAAAATAATTTCAGCTTAGGAAAAACTTCAAAATACTTGATCGTAATTCCGAACTTACAAAGATAATTATAGGTTCAAAAATTATAAGATTTAATATTTTAAATATTTATAAAACGTTTGATAGTTCAATAACGTATTACCATTAGTTAAATTGGAAATATGGACATTTTACGAAAAGGGATATTTAATCATGTAAGTAACCTTGTATTAAAACGACTTAAAGTATCTCCACTTCATGTACTCAACTTAAAAATCAATCTCGCTCACCATTAGCCATAAATCCATTCGCCGCAACTGTCGCGTTGCGGCATTAGCGATTAAGTTTAATAATCCATGTGATGCTTAACCTATTCCAGCTTTAATGTCGACCTCGAATGCTCGCCTTTCATTGCACTACACATATATGTAGATACCACAAGAGGTGAACGGCGAGGAGGGCCATAACAATCCCACCTCGCCACATTAAATGCAATCAACAGAATTTTTGTTTTCAGCGAAGCGACTCAGACGAATCCCGTTTAGTTTAACGTTAACAGTTTTCCACCTAGCCAGGACTAACTCACCCTTCACCTTGTGTAATCTGCCAAACGAGTTTGGCAAAGGGGTCAACAAAATTGGCACAAAGTCCTTGTCTTTGTTGCTTCGGTCTGTCTGCTGAATTTTACAATTTTACAAGTGAGCCGGAGGCTGGTCAAGTGGCCAGTTCTCGTGTTTAAGGATCTAATTAATTAGCTCTCGACGGGACTGAAGACGTGAAATTAAAGCCGTGCGATGTTGCAATT
Organism: Drosophila ogumai; assembly: GCA_018904815.1. NCBI lineage: Eukaryota > Metazoa > Arthropoda > Insecta > Diptera > Drosophilidae > Drosophila > Drosophila ogumai. The sequence continues at coordinate 186 of JAEIIJ010018901.1, read as the reverse complement.
GTTGCGCAATTTGTCACATATCGATTATTGATTAAGGTTTCTTCTGTGTGCTATTATTAGCCACACAAAGGTTGCGATGACTTGTGTCCCTTGTAGGGGTTCTGTTATTGATGAACGCCAGTTCAAAGTGTAGTGTGTAACGTTGAAGTTTGTCTGCTTTAGGAGGATCTGAGCTGCTGGGGCACG
>JAEIIJ010018896.1:0-14959 GCA_018904815.1 Drosophila ogumai | reverse complement strand
TCAACGTATTTTCAACTACTCTGAGATATGTATAAGCTTTTTTTATTATTTCAGAATTTTTGTATAAATATTATGAAAATCGGACAACTATATCATATAGCTACCATAGAAACGAAACCAATTGCATTCTGCAAGGGTATACAAACTTTGGCGTGCCAAAGTTAGCTTCCTTTCTTGTTAAATATATAATCAGTATATATACATATTTATATATTCTGGATCAGCATCAAGGGCCGAGTGGGTCTAAACATGTCTGTCTGTCGCAAATTAGTCCCTCACTTTTGGAGCTAAATTAAACTTCTGACTATTCTCGGAACAGATGGATCGGCCGACTATATCGTATAGATATAGCTTCGCAGTTTTTCAGCATAATTTTATTTACTTGTATTTTTTCAGAATTTCGGTTATACATACTTCGGCGTGCCGAAGTTTGCTTTCTTTCTTGTTTTTTCCTGAAACTAAAGACTTCTTTTAGCAGCCTTTAAAAAACGCAATTCTTAAGCTTTTGTAAATTCTGATACGTATGAAAAATTTCTCTGAAATTGCACTTACTTTTCAACTTTTTTCAAAACCAAATTTCGCAAGGTGTCCGACTGGAATTTTATCTGCTGTTGCAGTTCATTATGCTCGACGAGTTCTATGCCAATGGTGGGCAGATGGACCACGAATACATCTTGGGCCCGGGCGCGCTCTTCCTTGTTCAACGCTGGCTCATACTCCTGGGAGCGGTCCACCTCCCACGAATGCGGTTCATCGTCGTCTAGCAGCTCTGCACAAATAGACCGCCAGTCGGTGAGATTATTCATGGTTCGCTCGGCCAGCACCTTGCCCAGATCCTTTAGCTCTAGCGCCTGCTGGTGCCGCCGCCAGTGCGTCTCCAGCTGCTGGGCAAAGGGCAGGAGATTCGAGGTGGTCACGGTGAAGGCAGTGCCTGCCGGATGGGTTTCCAATTGAAAGTGCTGTGATGACGGCAGAGCATCGGCCACAAGCTGCCGTAGAATTGGTCGCTGCTCGTGAGCAATTCGCTCCACGGCGTTCAGATAGTTGCCGCTGCGCATGATGCAGTTGGCGAACGGACAGTCGCCCTGGTCCAGCCGAGTGGAGCTGATGGTGATAGCCTCGCCCAAGGCATCCAGGGCGCAGAAGAAGTGCATGGCCCGCATCGGGAGCTTGGACAACTGGTTGTAGGCACTGGCAGGAAGGCGGTAGCTCATATTTGCCGGGTGGAAACGAACGCGCGAGACTTGTCGACTGCTACTGCTGCACTCGCCCTCCAGCCTCTTGGCGTACTCTGTCTGCGGGGCATTGTCAAATATACAGCTGTAGTGATCCAAAATGCGGTCCGACGGGCAGCCGCTCTGCTTGCCCATGGTGGAGATATCCACGGTTAGGATGTTGGCGGGCAGCTGCAGTGAAAGTCGCAGCCTCTCGCCCACCAGCCACTCACCAATGAGGAGCAGTTGGGCGAAGTGCGGCGAAGCCAGCTGCTGCTGGTCTTGGCCAGTTCGCAGTTTCTGGGCCAAGGCAAAGAAGGCGTCGTACACAAAGTGTGTCAGCTTGGTGTAGATCAAGCGGTACTTGTATTTGGAGCTGAGCAGGTGGCCTGGCCGCGTGATTTGGCGACTGGACGCCGACTGTATGTTGCGTCGCTTAACAGCCACTAGCATTGAGTCCGATCGCGCCTTGTTGAAAGCAGCGTTCAGCACCTCCTCGGAGAAGTGTTTGTAGATCTCGAATGTTTGCAAATTCAGCAGCGTTTTGTCTTTGACACAGCAGACAGTGCTGTGCAGCACGGCGTGGGCGACGGCCACCTGGAGATCCGTCTCGCTGGCAGGGTCCTGGTGGATCAGTTGCTGGTCTTCGTGCGTGAAGTGGAGTTCGTTTAGTTGCTGACTGCTAAAGATGTCCAAAATGTCAGGCAATAGAAACTGTCTGCTAGGAAAACCTTGCTAGAGGGGGAAATGCATGTTTCAAAGTCAAGACTAGCGGTAAGTCATCTCATCTTCCTTTTTCTCATTGTAAACTAAGAACCCATATTCCACTCACCGATTTCGCAGTCATCCGCTGAAGTTTTCCCATCAAAAGGGCAAAGTGCGTCATCAACGCCCCTTGGAACTCACTCTTGTTCGGATACTCCCGCTTCAGTTGAGCCAGGAAGGTGTCGTTGTATACTGTGTGGACCTCCGGCTGCGTCTGCATTGCATGAATCATGCTGGGCACATCCGGGATATCGCGCTTCATCTTCACCATGAACTGGACTCTGCGCACGCAGGCCTGCGTCGTTTTGTTGCAAATGCCCAGGAAGCGACGGATCAAGTCGCGGCAGACGAGGCCCAAGTCACACAAGGCCAAGGTCACCGTGGGTGCATCAATGAACATGTAGACAGCACGACCCATCTTCAGCAGGCGATCCTCCTCGGGCGTCCACTTGACACGAAGCGTACGCATGTTTCGCAACGCATCCCGATCGATATCGTCGCGCGGGCCACTTGTTCTCTTCTTGGTCGAATTTTTCACGCTGCTCGGCAGTCCGCCTCCGTGCCTTCGGGTAGTCAACCGCGGACCGATCTTCAAGCGCGCGAAGGTGGTACGCTTTCGTCCCGGGACTGGCTTTCTTAACTTCTCCCGAAGGATTCGCCTCGACTTTCCGCCGCCTCCGTTTTGGTGCTGAACCCACGTCCAGTGGCGGAATTGGTGGGCAAACAACTGCGAGCCCAGGCCAGCAGCACCAAGATGGTCGCCGGGCACCGTTCCCTTGTCCATCTCCAAGGCCTGGTCAAAGTCCACGCTGGGCAGAAACGCTAGGGCCTTCAGGCGCAGTGCGCTCTTTCTATTCTGCGAGGTCAGGACCTTGCGGTAGCCCAGTTTGGTGTAAATGCAGATATGCTGCAGCTTGGCCCAATAGTGACCCACCTGCTCCGCGTTGGAGAATTCGAAGCTGAGCGGCGTGTACGAACGATCGGTGCTGACCTGCATATAGTTCTGCTCGGTGCTGGACGTGGTATCCAGCAGGCAGGTGCGCTGATTTAGATACACCCATCGCTGCAGCACGTCGCGTCCCAGCTTGCCCTCGCTCACCTGGATGAGACCCATGTTATTAAGCAGCCGTAGAGTTCCCACGTAAAGCTGTTGCAGTTTCAATCGTGGAACTGCCGAGTCTTGCTTGAGCTGAGAGAGCAAATAGTGCTGGCGCACGGGATGCTGCAGTTGCGGACGCAGCTGATCATTGGCATCGCGCTCGATGCGGCAAATGCGCTGGAAAAGCGACAGCGGCATCCTTTCCATGGCGTCGGTGAAGTAGATCCAACCCTTGGGCTTATTCTCGTACACCGGCAGTGGAGGAATAAAGGTCCGCCAGGTTATTTCCTCGGTGTAGGGCGGGATGTTTCCCTCCTCTTTGGCCTCGGCTTGCCACTCTTCCAGAAACTGGCGGGGCTGCAGCTCCGGCTCAGACTTCTGCCACTCTTGCGCTAGTTCGGCAGTCATGGCCAGTGGTTTCTGGTCCGGCGGAATCTCGTGCACCAGGTAGTACAGGAACTCGTGCAGCGTCCGGGCCAACAGGAGCTTGGGGGCCTGAATCTTGCTTATGGCCGATAGGCCAGCAGGTCGCTCAGAGACCAGTTTCCTGCGAGCGATCACCTCACTGCGCTCCTTCGGCTTGAGGTCGGAGAGCCGAGTCATGCGTTCCTCGGATATCAGATGCAAGTTGCTTTTGAGCTTGAGGATCTCACGCTGCATGAGCGCATGCTCCAATCCGATCTTTGGGTGTGTGGCCAAGCGAAAGACGCGAACACGCTCCTTGTACTGCATGGTGATCTCGAACACGTTCACCACATGGGCATCCACTAAGGGCCGTAAAAGGCGCTGCAACGATCGCCGGCACAGGTTGTCCGTGTAGCCGGCTGAGCGCTCCTCCTCTTGTAGACACTTCTGCAGCCGATGCAGGGGCACCACACAGTGCTTGTCGATCAGGCGAACAATAACTTTTCGGCGGTTTATGTGGCGCAGCGTCTGGTTTCGTGACTTGGTGCTTTTTACACTGAACACCATCGGTCGCGAATGGGTAACTATATCCGGTATATCCTTCATAGGAATCTCTGATTGCTTGGGGATATTCTGGAAAGAAAAAGGTGGGAAAAGTGAGTTGTATTTCCTATATCGAGTGCATCCTAAGAAGACTCTATGCTATCTATTACCGGCTCATCCGTGCACCTTATCGGTAGCTCTTTGTGCTTCATGGCGTCTTTTAGCTTGACATCCTCCTCAAACTGGCTTGTGGCCATAAAGCGAAAATGACGGCTCTTGCCCACCTGGTCCGAGTACATTTTGATCTGGCCCGACTTCTTCAGCTGCTTGACGAAGTGGCGCATTGTGAGGGCATTGATGCCCGTGTACTGGGACAGTTCGTGGCTCGTGAGTCCACGTTTGCCAAATCGAGCCACGGCCCGGTACACCTCCTCCTCTGGGGGCATGTCCAGGTAGCAATGGCGTAGGTCAAGGAACTCGATTTGAGTCGCCTTTTCATCGACTTCGTCGTTCTTATAGAAGTCCCTCAACTGCAGGTCGGGGTTGCGCAACTGTGCGACGGTTACCTTGCGCATTGTTGTCTTGGACAGCTTGCCCGCCTTGGTCATTACTGGCACAGGCATCTCCACCTGCTTGGTCTCAAAGAACTTTCGAAAGGTGTGTGTCACCAGCAACTTCTTCACTTTGAAATGGGTGGGGTTGCCCAGCACTGCGGCGATTTGGGAAACGGGGACTTGGCGACTGCTCGTTTCCATAATCGCCAGGTACAGCTTCCCAAGGCACTCCAGTGACTGGTTTTTGTAGATGCGGTAAAATCGCGGCAAGTGCAGCAGAGAGGACATGAGTGCGCGGCCATTGTTAATTTCGTGGTAGGCCTGGGAAGTGATTAGCTGTTGGCTCAGTAGCTTATTTCTGACAAGATTCACAAAAAGAAGAGATAACGTTAGTTTTTAGTAAAAAAAAAAAAACAATTATTTTTGAAATTATGAAGAAAACAAGAGTAAACCCCTATACATATATATAAAACACATAACTATCCTCTTACTTGATGTAGAAAACAATGCCAGGGTCTTTGGTGTAATTGATGAGAGACCAAGGGCCCGTTGTGGTTTGTCCGCTGTGACGAGAACGGCCAATGGCCTCCAGAAAGACGTAGTATGCCAGAGGCATGTTTTGAGGCATCATCATGTGCGCTGGTGTCAACGCCGCCTGGCGAAGCTCCTGCGAAGCGACAATAACGAGCTTGCCGCCCCAATGCTCGGTAGCCTGAGCCGCGGTCAGAGCTTTCAGATCACAGGAGGGGATTGGTTTACGGGTCTTGAAGTCCGTACAATTGCCCATAACTCCGTCCTCCTGCACGAAAGCCGACGGATATAACATAAAAGGGCACTTGTCGGGTATCACGGGTATGCCCGACTCCGGGTCTTTGTCGTTTTGGCGGTCATAATAGGGCAGAAAAGGTCGCGGTTCTGGTAGCTCGAAGAACTCGACCTTTTCAGGCTGGGAGCGGAGCAGGAGCGCCCATGCCTGTTCGCGCACGCGGTCGGGCAGCGGCGAGGAGCCGCACAGACGCCTTTCAAGCAGCTCCCACAGATCTTCAGTAAAGAGAAAGAGATTAACCATTGCATTTCTCGATTAAGGTCGGTGTAATCGTCATACAAGGCAATGTCACCCCCTGCAGGCCTTCAAGAGCAACCTCATCAAAGATAGCACAGATCCAGGAGCCTCCAGATGTAGCGCTCATCTTAAAATAGTTTTTAATAATTTACAGAACGTATCAAAACAAACTTCTTCTTCTTTTGCTGCGCCGTTCACAGGGATTCGTTTCCATACGCGCTTACCAACACTGTTGCGGGAATTTACCGGAGATGGCAGATTTTTTTTTTTACCAAAAACTAAAATGGATGGCTTGCTACTTATAATTGTTTTTTATTTTTTTTGTCGCAAATATCCTGCCGCGATATAGGCGAATAACTGTAAGCCTTTGTAGTACTGGTCTTAGAAATTAAAACCACTTTCGATTCTTATGAGAACTTCGCTTAATTTAAGTTTTTTAGCGACTGTAAATGCCTAATTTCCTGCCTAAAAAACGCTAAAGTGACTGCACAGTGGTATGTATCAACAATTGTGCTACGGTCACACTTTTGCATTCTCCTACATCTATAAACATTAATTTTGGTTAAACAAAATGTCTTCTGCCATATATTTAGAGAACTATTTGGACGGTAGGTCCACAATCGCTGCTCACCAAAATCGCGCAGAATCTCCTACATGTAATCACAATATCATTCACCCCCAGGCTTGGAAAGTCTACCGACCGAGCTGGAGCGAAATTTTAAGCTTATGCGGAAATTGGACGATCGCGCCCAAACAGCTATGAAGAGCATCGATAGCCACGCCAAGGACTTTATGCGAAAGCTGGGTGAGAACGGGGCGCTGGGCGACGAGGAGCGCAAGGAGCGACTGGAGGACATCAAGGCTTTGTTCGGAAAAGCCAAGGAATACAGCGACGACAAGGTACAGCTGGCCATTCAAACATACGAGTTGGTCGACAAGCAGATCCGACGACTGGACAATGATCTGGCACGGTTTGAGGGCGAAATACAGGAGAAGGCCTCCTCTACGCGAGCCAAATCCGAGGAAGTGGTGGCCAAAAGTAAGTGCCCAGCTGCACCCACCTTAAACTTCGTAAAACTTAAACTTCTTGCAGAGGGTAGGAAAAAAACAAAGGACAGCAAGGCGACATCCGGTAAAAAGAAAAAGTCAGCCTCCTCGGACGAGGAAACGGCTCGTGGTGGCAGTAATCAGACCAATGTAAATACTAGCCTTAACTCGACCACCAACGCCGGCCAAGGTACCAAAAAGAAAAAGTCCAAGGTAAATCAAGAAAAAGAAACTCGCAAGGGGGGCGCACAAAAGGTAAATCATCTTCATTCCTCATCTAAATGTAGCGTTTGTTTTTATTGAGATCTTATTTCATATCCCCTGCCTACGTATGTACTTGTGTTGCTCCAGTTAAGCCCCAGACCTGGTAATCCGTTGCTTTTCCGTAGATTTTTCCTATTTCCTTTCTGCTATCATTTGCATGTCACAGCTGTGTGAACTCTTGACTTATGCTCCCATCTCTTTTTTCCGGTATCCTCATATACAGAAGGTCGCAGAGGTGGATGATTCCGAAAAGGAGTCCAGCCACACGGCCGCAACACATCCGAGCGATGTAATGGACATGCCTGTGGATCCCAACGAGCCAACGTATTGCCTGTGCCACCAGGTGTCATATGGAGAGATGATTGGATGCGACAATCCAGACGTGAGTATCCGTGTTTGACTGTAATTTCCGTCAACACCTAATGACTGACTTTCAAATTTGACTAGTGCCCTATCGAGTGGTTCCACTTTGCTTGCGTCGGCCTAACTACAAAGCCCAAGGGGAAGTGGTTCTGTCCCAAGTGTACACAGGATCGTAAGAAGAAGTAGTTTAATGGTTGTTAGGGGAACATGTAGTATAAGTAAGTTAAGTACTAATTTAAATTAAGTTTCGACACGTGTCGTTCTCCTTTTTAATAAACCTCTCTAAAGCCCGACCGTAACCAAAGGTCTTATTATTACATGATAGATAGCGACCATACGTTTTAATTTCCCTCTTGCCCTCTTATTACCTGAACTTGTAAAAACTGTTAAATTTGCAAAGAACCAAACACATTTATGTCATGCACCCTTTAATAAAACTCGGGACAATGCGATTACCGATTATGTTTGTGTATTTTGAAGCCTCGTCACCTCCACATTTAAATTTGTAAACAAAAAAGTCAATCCTATGTCTAGTTAGCCATTTTACTTTAATTTATTAACTTTTTATGTGGACTTCGTTTTTGGTTTTTTTTTCACAATTTCAAAGCGATCAAGATTTCCCAATAGATTACACACTTGTCTGTATATGCAGGTGTACGTGTTACCATATACACACACATGCGTCGGCATGTGTACATGAACATTTACATATGGATATATACTGGATATAGGCAACTGTCTAATCAAAGAAACCGAGAAGGAAACGAAGAACAAAATAAACTTCAGGCGAGACGCGGCTGGAAAGGAGAGCCTTGGGGTTGGATCGCCATACTCATATGTATACTGGACTTGTCGTCGTCGTCGTGGTCGTGGTGTGCGTTCAGATTTTGCTATGCAGTTTGGTCAGCTGCCAGCCTACTTCTTCGTCATGATCTTCAGATACTCGAGGGCGTTTTGAGCAGCATGCCGCTGGGCATCGGAGACCGACGGGCCGGTGCCATGGCAGACGCCCACGGGCAGCGTGGACAGCTGCACCAGGCACTGGAACTGTCCAGTGTACGTCTTCTCCTCGATGTCCACGTAGGTAACTTCAAACTGATTCTCAGTGGCGATCTCGCCCAGAAGCTTGATGTAGTCCATCTTGGCACTCTTCAGGCAGGTCTTCTGAAAGAAATCGTGGAGAAACCTTGCGTTAAAAGCGGCTCAGATGCGTGCGGATTTCTCACAGTAAAGAAAATATCCATATGCACGTAAAGTACAATTTATATAACACAAACTTTTCTCGCCCTTAATGTTTTAGTTTTAACTAAATATTTTATTAACGGAATATGCTTCTTGGAGGATGCCACTCCATTTGATTTTAGGGGTTATCCGGGTTTTGAAGCACAAATAAAGGCCTATTTTCGTGAATTTTTTTAAAAGATCCTACGACAATTTTTCAAATTTCATTTATTCTACATTAATATATAAAGGCTTGAACTAAATTGTGTAAAAATTTGAACAACAAATATTATAAAATGAGCCGTTGCAGGATATCTCCGTCGATGTTTATATGAAATCAAAAAACCAAAGTTTTTCTAAAGTTAGCTGTGGGAAGCTGAAGTTTGCACACCAATTTTTCTTAACCTTATTATGAATGAAACTGAGACCAACGGAAGGATCAAAGACCTTAAATAACAAGAGAGTTGCTCAGCAGAATTTTTGATGAATGGAATTTTTGGAATGTCTTTAGGCTCTTTAGGCGTTTGGTATGAAATCCAAAGCGAAAGATAGCTTTTGAACTCTCTTGTATGCACTCGGCGACAACCGACAAATTTTGTATTGTTCTTTTTGTTATTATGTGGCCTTTGGACTCCTTCAGTATAGAGTAAATTTACCGCTCCGTGCAAACTAAACGATGAGCGATGTTGGCTGTATGCTTCCGTTTGTCTGTCACAAGAAATTTGTAAGTTCAAGCTGAGATTTAATTTATTTGTTGTTACTAAATTTCTTAAAATTTTATCTTTATAAAATAAATATTATTTTAACAATGCTAACGCAATTTTTTGTAGTGTACTGAAATAATAGTTTCAAATTAAAAGGGCAATTAAAAAAGTCTATATGGGTCGTAAAATATTTGTACAATAAGTTATTTCTTCTTTTCGCTATAAATAGCATTCTCAAATAATGTACAAATGTATAATATGTTTATGAAATCGACGAAAAGACCTTGAGTTCGCTAGAACCCTTTACAATATTTGTATAATGAAAAAAATTGAAGCACTTCAAACCATGATAGAATTATACAAGGTAGTCCCGTCGGAAAAATAAGCCCTAGTTCGGCTTATCAAAGTGTATAGCCTAAAAGTTTGAATAAAATAACTCAGTGAGCAACGAGCTGTCAAAATAAGCCCTAAAACCCGAACCATTTGGACCCGACGGGACTACCTTGTATAATTCAATCATGCTTCAAAGATCTAACAATTGTCAAAATGATTGGCAAATGAACGAAATGTGAAAATAGGGACAGTAAAATTTACCTGTAACTTTAGTAGTTTTTTACCAGTCGCATTTTTCAAAGTCTTATGGAACTGGGACACTTTGTTACTGTGCTGCGTGGTCAGTGTCGGCACAGAGATATCTTTCAAATCACCATAATAATTATCGCTACTGCGGGGCTGTAAAATAAGAGCGCAATGTGTTTCGTGTTTTCTAATCTATTTCTTTATTTTTATGTTGCATACACAGTCGAAAACTCCCACGCTAAATGGTGAGTTGAAACATATCACTTTTACTTCGAATTTGAGTTTGTGCAAAGAAGTATTTTGGAGGGCAGAGCTCTAATTGACCGCTAATAAATTGTTAAATATACAAAAATCAAATAAAATTTGAATTGAAGATACAATTGGCATGCCGCAATATGAATTATGTGTATTAATAAAATTAAGAAAGAAAGCAAAGTTCGGGCACCCGAAATATTTATACCGTTGCTGTTTTTGATTTAAGGGGTCTTCTCATGGAGCCACTTTTTTTCGACTTTTTTTTTTGGATTTTTTGATAGTTATTAGTGTCTAGAATATTATACTAAAACGGCAAATCGAAATACGTAATAGTTTAAAAGTTATGAGCCTCGGGCCGACTTAGAGGAGGTACAGAGCATACATAAAACCTGGAAACCACGTTTTTCGAACTGACGGCCATAAATCTCCAGTTCAACTGAACTGATGAAACAAAGTGGAATCGACGCAGAATTGTCACCATTCTCGGGTGACGAAAGGTTTTTAATTTTAAAAAAATTGGTACTATTTTTTTTACACTAAACTACAAAAAGAGCCCGAAATTGAAATTTTTTTTGAATGGCCACCATTTTGTCAAAAAAAAAATTACAAAATTACTTTCCTCCGTCACCCGATAATGACATCTATACTGATTATAACCCCGTTTTTTTTTTATTTCGGACGCTTCGGAGACCCGGAATCGTGTTCGCCTTGACGACACCTTTTTTTTCGACCAAATTTGAAGTGTCATTACTCTTTGAACAGCCCTCGTATCGAGGCAAACAAAATTTTTGTATTTACTTTGAACATTTTTTAATACCATAAATAAAAAAAGTTTTCAATTATGCTTTGCGTTTTCAAAGAAGAATTTTTTTAAAAAGGGTAAAAAAACGGGTTTTGAAAAAGAAGACCCCTTAATAAGCCGTTAATAAATAACGAGTGATGAAATGGTATATAGTATATATTTCAAATATTATATTCTTTCTTTTCTAAAAATATTTAAAATGCCCAAACGCAGACATATCGAAAACTATAACTACGTTTACGTAGAAACGGACAGAGAGAGTTCATGGCTGGATTGAATGGGTACTTTAGTTGATCAAAAGTATATGCACACACTTTAACCCTAAAATAACAAAAATAATAGAAATCGAAACACAGGAAGACCATGTAACCAAATATGTATCCTTTGTCATAAAAAGTATTCAGGGTGAGAGTTTGTTATTTATTTCTCTGCTTAGTTTTTTATCATCAAAGATTTTAATGAGGTTACAATAAGAGTCCCATGTACTCCAGATGAATTAGTTATCAGACAAAGCTATGGTAGATAGAAGCTAGAACGATTACAATCACAATTTGAGTAACAAGTTTAAAAACCACAGAACCCTTTACTCTTTGGTAAACAAAAGAACTTATTGTAAGAAAAAATTTACGTAAGGACATGCACGCTACATATAAAAGGAAACAACAACTTTATACAGAATTAAAAACAAAGCGGGAGCAGGGTCTGAGGTATAAAGTGGATTCAGTGACCTCGAACGGAGGAGACCAAACTAAAGCTCTAGCAACTCAAAATCTTTGGTAACGCGATCATAGCGATCACTCATCGTGCTGCTATTTAGCGTTAGTGTACTCACTTCGCCCTCCAACTCGCCGCAGATGCTTTCGCTTATCTTGGCCGAATCGATGGGCGCCTCCTGCAGGCGCATCCACATCCGGTGCGCCGCCAGTCGCTTGGCTATCTTCTTACTCTTGCCCTTGCCCATTTCGCGGTAGTTGAGGATCGAACAGGCGATCGTGAAGAGCCGCTCATGGGGAAGGCCGACTTCTGTCTCTGTTTCGTACGATGGTGGTGGCCACCGACGTTGCATACACATCTCCTGTAGCCAGCCGATGGGATTGCCGACGATCTTGTCGCCGGCGCTGTGGGGTATACAGATTAGGGATGCAGCAGACCGAAATACTCCTGCCTACTTACTCGCCCCCTCCCACTGCATTTGCGTTGCTATCGCCGCTACCACATCCAGCCCCGAGGCCAGTAACTGACGCCGACGGGCCGGCAGAGCTGCTGGGCGATTCCGGCAGCTGCACGCCTATGAGCTTGTCGATGAGCGCACGGGCTGCCGCATGCTTGGCCTCCTTCTTTGAGCGGCCAGCACCCATGGCCGTAAAGGGAGTGTCCTTGTCCTTGAAGGAAACCCGAAATCGAAAGGTCGGCTCGTGAATGGCGCCCTCGATCTGCACCAGCTCATAGCCAGGGGTGATGCCGCGTCGGCTGAGCAGCTCCTGCAGAATGCTGACTGGAGTCTTTAGTGCCAGTCCGTTGGCGTCAGTCTCGCTGACAAACTTGAGAGCCTCATCGGCGGGCAGGAGACCAGCGCCTCCGCCTGCTAATGTTTCGGTTATCTCCGCCAGCTGCAGCTGGCCCGGCAGCCCCACCTGTTGAGGAATCTGCCCCGTCGCCGTCTTCTCCTTCTTAGCCTTGAGGGGCCGCTGCATCATCGGTGGGCCCTTGATCGGGCTCCCGGCGGACGAGTTGCCATTACCCAGGCAAGCGGAGCCAGAGCCGGCCAAGTTATCGTACTGGCGCCGAGGAGCGAATCCAGTCTGAACGGGAATCGGCGGCTGTGGCTGCTGGTGATGCAGATGCTGTAGCTGCTGCGGCAACGGCATGTTGTGGGGATGTGGAAAGTTCTCCTGTTGCTCCATAGCTGACGTGATACGTGGTGGTTACTGGCGGTCTTTGGAAACTCCTTGGTGTGTATCTGCTTTGGGGAAAAATCAATAACACCGCGACTCTGCAGCTGAACGGGATGCGGGATGCGGGTTTCGCGTTCCGCTTCCGTCTTCGGGAGGGAAACGGATATACTCACTGATGATTCGCGGTTTTTAACTGTTTTTTATTTAATAATAATTTATTAATGGTTAGTTAATAATTCATTCTTAAATAAAAAATACAGCAAAATCCAGACGCACACACGAATTATACAGATGTAAGTATGTATACTGATTGACGTCGTTGCCAGACTTTACACTGGCCTACTACCTATCGATAAAATAAACGTTTCCAGTTGGACCACCTCCTCGATTCCCAATCAACTCGAACATTGTTTCGAATCAGAATCAGATTATAGAAATCATATCGACCTATAGCCCGATTAAAGTACATTTTTTTACATTTTACTTTTTTTATTTTGAATTTTCTACAAAAATAAAGGCTATAGCTTTTAATGATCGTTTTTAAAGATTTGTGTGGGCGAATATTTGTATTATTTTATTTACCCATTAAAACAAGCAGAAGTAATACAACTTGAAAAAACCCGGTACGAGTATATAATATTTTAAAAGCTCTGTGGCAAAAATTTGAAATTCCGTTAACCTTTAAATAGTCAATTTTTTTTGGTTATATTTTGACGTAATTTTGAGTCAAGTTTTTTACTTTGATTATTCATTTACAAGATACAGTTGAAAAGACACAGCCCCCTTGAATTTATTATATATTTTGAAACTATAATTATTTTAAGTTTTAAAATAATTTGCAGACTTTCAATGTACAATTCGCAATTTCGCATTCATTTTATTCCCTTCTAATCTTTAATCTTAAATACTTTTATATTCGTTGGGCTGCAAGAAGTCATCTGGCGGAACGGGCCGGATCGGATAACTATATCATACAGCTGCCATAGGAACAATCGGAAAATGTTAAGGCAAAAAACTAACTTCTCTGTTTTGAACATATTTTCATCTACTTGAGATATGGTTATTCTGTATTATTTTATAATTTCGGTTTTAATTCGATGACAATCGGACAACTATATCATATAGCTGCCATAATTAAAATACTTATAGGTAAATGTAATGAAAGTTATTACTTTGTTTTTATTCAGCGTATATATTTATATTTTCTAATATATTAGATATTTCAAATCCAAAATAGTCATTTTAAAAGAATTATTCCTAATGATCCAATTGCAAACTGCAAGGGTATACAACCTTTGAAGTTCCCAAGTTAGCTTCCTTTCTCGTTATTTTTGCGTATAATAATGGTTTTAACAAAACGAATTAACTGCAGTAGATTGTAAAAACTTTGAAGTGATTTGCAATCGTTGTGAAATACCCGTTTAATTATATTTATGAGTACATACAGGGTGCGCCATCTTTTATGTCGGTATGTAAACATTGAATATCTTTGAAAATAAACAACAGATTTTCAAGTATGAGATATTTTTATTTAATTTAATTCATTAGAATTTCTTCAGAATAATTTTTGAAAACAATATCAATCAAGTGGCCGCCTTTTTTCAACACACAAAATGTGCCCTTTTTACTGCATTTTCATTACTTTTTCTAGCCTCTCAGGTGGGATAGCGATAATTTATGCACGAATATTAGCCATGATTTCGTCAATAGTTTGAGGCTTACTGGCGTAAACGTTGCCTTACAAATATCCCAACAAAATATCAACACAACTGAACGACTATTTTCAATGTAAAGCGTCACTATTTCAGTGCGTTCTTTTGGAGTAAAACGATCCATGATTAAAATTCTGCTGAAGTGAGCTTTCCAAAACTTGTCTACTCAAGTTAATTGGTTCACTAATGACAAAGTTATTCAATATTTAAATACCGACATAAAAGACGGCGCACCCTGTATACTTTTAAAGTCCAATGTATTGGACAAATTATGGATATAACCCTATTGTTGAAAAGCATTGCGTATAAATTAAGGGCAACTTTTTTTTTAGATTTTTTTTTTTTTTTTTTTTTGAATTTATTTATAGCTTGGGATGTTGTGTATATGTCCCCAAACGGATTTTTAGAAGTTCGAATACTTTAGAAGATACAGCCTTTTTTGTGAAGCAAGGTTTTCGTCAAAAGGAGCAATTT
>JAEIIJ010018895.1:0-34948 GCA_018904815.1 Drosophila ogumai | reverse complement strand
GTAAACAATTTTTAAAATATAAATAAAGATATGATAAATATATAAAAATAAAATCAAAGAAAGTACTCAAGCTCAAAAGTATAAATATTATTTTTTGGGGTACGTAATTTTGCTGAGTTTCTTAAAGTTTCTGCTCAAAGGTATAATTATTATTTTTCTTTTTTGCGTAAATAATTGCAAAGTTTATTAAAATATAATAATTGTTATACAAAAGGAATGATAAATATATAAAAATATTAAACAATCAAAGTACATAGTATACACAGTTATAATTATTATTTATTTTTTTTGGGGTACATAATTGCATTTTTTTTTTTTAAATATAAATAATTGCCAAACTATATATTTTTTATAATTATTAATTTTCGTATTACATAAATGCAAAGTTTATTAAAAATATAAATAATTGTCATACAAATCAATAATACAATTTAAAATCTAAACATAATCTATCGCGATCATTTACGTGTGCTGTTTCGAGGAGCCTTTCTCCCGCTAGACATCCTCTGACTTGGGGATGGGTTGTGATTTGTACTTTGCTTACTTTGTGGCTCGTAGGGAATGGGTGGAGTGCCATCCGGATAATGGACCAGGGAGAGGCGGCTCTCCCCGGAGAAAAGTGCAGTGCCCGTGCTCTGAATGGACCCAGTTTTATTTGCCAAAGAATTGAAGGAGCCCATGGGAGTGGAGGTCTTCTGCCTGTCGTTGGTGGCTCCAGTGGCATGGCTCACGCCCACAGCTGGAGTTAGAGGCGTGCTGCTGGGGGAGAAAGAGTGTAGGAAGGATTTTATGAAGTGTCCTCTAAGGGATTCGTCTGAACTCTCGGCTGAGGCGTCACCGGGCTGCTCTCGATGCTTGAGCAGTTCCCGGGTCAGATATTCCCGTATGTTGAGTGGCTTTCCCAGCTGGCTGGCATCTTGCAGGTCGTAGTCATCGTTACGTTCACCGCTCTGCAGCCTAGACCTTCGGGGCAACCGTTCAGGCGATGTGCTGGCCGTGCTGCTCTCCATGTTACGCGAACGATTCCTTCTTTTGTGCCACTGCGGATCCGAAGAGTAGTTGCTGCCGGATAGGTGATCGATGCCGCTCTCGTTGGGCGCCTCAGTGGTGGCGGGAGCTACGCTTTCGCGCCGCGTGCTACTGGCCACCTCTTGGGCCGTCAAAGTGGTCTCCGTCACATTGCCGCGACGAAAGGAGCTCTTCAGAATCTTACGCTGGCGCAGTTCTCGCTGGATATCCAGGGAATCTGATGAGTCCAGCTCGAGACTGGCGCTGTCTATCATCTGCCTCTCATCGGCCGGCTGCCGTTCAACCAGTTTCTGTAGGTAATCTTTTCGTTTGGGAAACTCCCGAATCTTCATGTTGACCACCCGCAGGCGACGTATCAAGTCCGCCGTTCGGAGGGTCCCCTGATCCTGGTCCCCACCAAATTCCACTTGAACATCGGTGGTGGTAATGTTATGCAAGTAGGCATTAATGCTGGGAAACTCTCGGTAATCAGCTCCAATGTGCTGGTGAACCACTTCCACCAGATTGTTGAAATCACTCTGCAGCTGCAGGCTCTCATCGGCTCTTATGTGGGTCAAGTCCAAATGCAACTCCTTGGCGTACTGATCAAAGTTTGGAAAAGGCCTGGGCACTGGGGTAGCTGCCACAATATGCGACTGCCCCGGGGTTTCCACCTCCGTAATAGTGGAGAGTTCGTGACCCAAGTCCTCCTCATCCAACTGGGGACTATAGCGCCGTATGGTAGCTGGCGGGGCTTTCGTCCGGTTACGCATGGCGTTGCTCTGAGTGGAGGAGCCCAGCGAGACAGGCTCTATATCCACATTCACATGTCCCTGGGCTGTGAGGGGACGCGAGTCGGCGATGCCACTGTCCCTGCTGGCAGCCGTGGGCTTGTTCTTCTGCAGAGGCAGACCCTCCGAGATGGAAGCCGTCTGTGAATCGCTGCGTTCCGATAGGGTACGGCATCTGGTTTGCTTCTGTCCCGTTGGAAGCTCAAGATACTCGGTTGACTGGCGCTCGCCATCGCTGTTTGAGGTGAGGGTGACCTCCACCAGGCGCTGCTTCTCCTCGCGCACCTTGGTGATCAGGTCTGTGAGCTCAGCGATACGCGTTGTGCAATTCTCTGTTAGCTCTTCGAAGCGATCCAATTGACGGGCCGAGGAGACTTCACTGGTCGATTTAGTCTTCGATTTTTGCGTCACACTGACCGACTTGCTGCCAGAACTCTGTGACCCCCCCATCCGAGTCACCTTTTCGTACTGGACTCGGGTCTCCGTTCTTTGCTGGCTGTTCCTCTCCCCCATGGCCTTCCTGTTATCCTGGGCTGTCACTCTTTTGCTTACTTCTTGAAGCCTTTCTCTTTCCTTGGCCTTTTTGTTAGCTTCTTCCTGGTTGGCAGCTAAACGCTGTTTCCAGATCTTATCAAAGGTCCGCAAGCTGCTCTCCATGTCGTGGGCCTGCTGCTCCCTCTGTAACTGCTGCTGGCATCGTATGGAATCCTCCAGATCGTTGACAAAGCTACGATTCTCGGCAATGAAGGTCTCCACACGCTCCATGCGCTCAGCATTTACGGCACTTGCATATTCTCTGTCCACTTCCGGGGCTATATTATTTGAGGTGTTTATAATGGAAGGAGAAGGTGTGGTTAGATCGGAGCTGCTCACAGCTATAGCTTCCACGTTTTCAGTGTTCATGGCTAGGAGGCGATCAATGTACTGAGCAATCAAAGGATGCAAAGGCCGAGCAGCGGAAGCAGGAGCTTCGGTGGGATTGAAGCTTTTGTAGCTCACGGGCGGCAGACTACGATAGGCGGTGGAGTTTGAGTCGAACGAGTTCTGACGCTGATCTTGTGGCGCAGGCTTTCTTCCGGTAGCGACCTCTGGTTCCTCTCTGGGCGTAGTTTCCGTGGTTACTTCCTTGCCATTTACCTTAGTTTCCACTTTGCCTCTAGTTTTGGCCTTATCCCGCGGCACTTTTTGCATGACAGTGCCATCGCTTTTTACTTTGATGATAATCTCCAAGGGCTGATCCAACTTGGGAGCTGCCTTTCCATTTTCAGCTTCACTGGATTTTTTGTTCTTAACCTCTTTGTAGAAAGCCTTTACGCGCTGATCTAGAATGGCCTCCTTTTGCTGCAAATCCGATTCGCGTTCGTTGAGCGACCTCGTTCTTTCCGCCAGAATATCTGCTCTCTCCAGACGTATGTTGTCTATCAATTTCTGGGCATTGTCACCCTTTGAAGCGGCATACTCGCCCGCTTGGAGTTCCTCCAACAGCTGACCGCGTATAATTTCTATGCGTTCCAGCAGGCCACGCAACCTCATCGACTTCATGGAGTTGTTTTTTTGGGCTTTAATGTCGGACCTTAGTTGCTTGCTCTGATCGTCGGCGTAGTCGAGGATTATGGAGCAGCAGCTCTCAGTGCTGCCCAGATCGTGGCGGTTGCCTCGAGCTGGATGTTCGCCTAAATTGATGGCTTCCGGAGCGCTAACCTTGCTTCGCGCTGAGGTAGTTGGACCTGATTTGGTGCCCACTTCGGGGCAGGTAATAATGGCCGGTCGCAGCAGCATCTGTTCCATGGCCTGATTCATTTTCTGCTCCCGTCTGGCCGCCACATCCGCATATCGATGGCTAGCTATGAAGTTGGTCTAATGGGTGTTTTGTAAATATTTTATAATAATAAATATAAATAATATATAAACAAATATAATTCATTTAATATAAATATTTTATATTCCCTTTATAGTTCACTTACATCGTTGGGCAAGAGCTGAGGGTCCTGCTGGGTCATGGCATCTAGCTTTTCGGTCAGCTCCGCGCAGTCTCGACGTATTTGCTCACGCTCCAAAGCCTTCTTACCTCGATCTTGGGTAATTTTTCTGTGTCAGTGCGAAAAACAAAGAAAAAGTAGGGATATAAATCGAGAAGAAAAGTTTGATGTGGGTATTACATAAAATAAAAATTTTAAGATCCGTTCTTTTTACTGTAGCATTTAACATTATAGAAATATACATATGATATCACAATTTCATGAATGTTTTCTGTATTTCCTAGGCTTAAATATTTCTTAACATTTACTCTTTTTATTAAAGAACTAACCTGAGTTTGTCCAGTTCCTGTTCCCGCAGCTCCCTCAGTTGATTCTCGATGCGGGCATGATCCATGGCGTTCAGCTGACTGGGATCTTTCTCGTTGCATTGCACTGACTTCGTTGGAGCCTCATAAGTTCGATGGTATTTATTGCCATGATCATAGAACTGAACTCGTCCTCCCGACTGCACAGTCCTGGGTCCCTGCTGCATTGTTGTGGTGCTGGTGGAAACCGTGGACTGGGTGGTGGTGCTCATCGGAGCTGTCACAACGGGCGCCTGCATTGGCTGCTGGGCGTACATAGGATGCGGCGGCATAGGATAGGGCATCGAGTATGGCACTGCATAAGGCTGCATGGCTGCTTGTGGATAAATATGGATATAGGGCTGTGCTTGTGGCAGAGGATAAGCCTGTGGCATCGGAGGATTCGGCATGACAGGCATGTGTTGTGGTAAATTGGCTTGTTGGGGAATGGGTAGCAGGTTCTCTTGGGGTTCCTGCACTGGAACTGGTCTGGTCGGTGGCGCTGACTCCCGAATGGCGGCAGGCATTTTTGGAAGTGTGGGGTGTGTCTTTCCCTTCTGATTCCTCAAGATGCCTGGATCAATAACCTTGGCAGGAGGCGGATTAGTTTTTAAACCCGCTCGCCTGGCTGGTTGTTGCTGGTGGGATCCTGAACTGGGTTTCTTGGGAGATCCCGAAATGTGTTTCTTGGGAGATCCCGACGATTTGGTGGCCATATTAGATACTGCCTCTATTTGAATTACAGTTTTAGTGGGCGAGCGGGGCAGAGATTTGCTGGGACTCGGTGGCTTAGCTTTCACCACCTCGGGCTCCTTAGGACGCCTTGGTTCGGTTCTAATCGATGTCATGGTCTCAGTTCGTCTGACCAGATCCGTGATCTGGGTGAACCTCGGCCTGCGTTGGTTCTCTGTCCTCTCCGGGCTGACGTCTTGGTTGGGTCTTACCACATGACTGAATTTGCGGTTGGTTTGCATGAAGCGATCGTTGATTTCCAAGCCCTGATCGTCGTTTACGGTTTCGGAAAGCGAATCATTCAAGTCCACGTCAAGGATTACTGGCGGAGTCTTTTGGAGCCGACCACTGCTAGTGGGACTTTTGTTTGTCAAAATAGACGAGTCGTCCTCGGAGGATTCATCCTCATCGATGGTTGCACCACAGCATTTCTTGCTGTTGCTCTTATCCCTGCAACTTGGTTTTTCCTGACCACCGCGAAGGCGGTTCTCTTTGTCCTCGGCCTGCGTTGTAGGGGTCTGTGTGCCCGCCGTAACTCGTCCCTCCGGATTTAGATTCATTTCGTTCGTTGGCAGCAACTGTACATTGGGAGCCTTGGGCTTTAACGACCTTCTCGCCGCCTGCTTGCGGCAGTTTTTAATTTTTTCTAACCGCTGTAGTCGCTCCCGTTCGATGCGCTCGTTTTCCTCCCTCGCGGCGCGATGGGCGCCGCCCACCTGAAAAATGGCCGTGCGGTAGTCCTGGTGCTTTTTGGCCAAAACATTCTCGCGCCAGGCGTCCTGCTCCTTCTGCTTGACCCGCTCCAGTTTATCGAGCTGCCGCTGCCACTCGACGGAGACATTATTGCGTACGGTTTTGGCCATATTGTTGGATGCCACACGCACCTAGTGGGAAAATAGGTCACATCAGTAATGACCCAAGGGCTGCTGCGTAATTAACTCCGAACTGTGGCTTACCTGCTGCAAACGGGTTATGCGGGACTGACTCTCCAGATCTTTACGCACTCGCTCCGGATCGTCCAGCCTGCTGATGGGCCGCCGGCCAAACCTTCCGTTGACCTGTAGAGCCATTCGCTCTAAAACTACTTATAATTACTAAGGCAGCATGGACGTTCACAAAACAAAAACACTTTGAGTGAAAAATCAAACAACACAGACTTTAAAAACTCCTCCAAAGGCCAAGCGTGTTTAGTGTGACCCTAACTGGACTCTTGAAAATGTACTATAATACGCCTGAGATATCGATTACGATATATCTTAATCGATTGCATTGAGAACAGCTGTCGTTGTTTGGATTACGAGATTGTAAATAGGAATTTCGAAATATTATATTTTGGCTGTGAAATCGTCTGTTAAATGGCTTTCCTACTGAGACAAGTGGCCCGGACGGGCCTGCAGAGGTAGTACATCCAGCAAAATATAGATATCACCCCGTAATATCATTGATTTTCCCAAGAAATCTACTGCTGATGCGGCACGTCTCTGCCTCCGCATCCGCCAAACCGGAACTCAGTGTCCAAGTGAGCGAGAGTTGCCTGAAGCGACTCCGTGAGATCTGCGTGGACGGATCATTTCTCCGAATTACCGTGGAGGGCGGCGGATGCTCCGGCTTCCAGTACAAATTCGATTTGGACTCTAAGCTCAACGAGGATGATCGGGAGTTCGGCGAGGACAAGGCCAAGGTGGTGATAGACACCATATCCCTGGAGTACTGCAGCGGAGCAACAGTTGACTACCACAGCGAGCTAATCCGTGCCGGGTTCCGCATGGTAGCCAACCCGTTGGCGGAGCAGGGCTGTTCCTGCGGCTCCTCCTTCTCGATCAAGTTGTAGAGATAAGCGCCTCTGTTACTCAATGTTTAAACTTTAGAGAATTATTTAATACACATAGAATGTTCAGTTATATACACGTCGAGGGCGGGCAACAACAAAACAGGCGGGGGCGTGGGTTCCCGGTTAGTTATTTTACAATAATATACAGTAAAGCAGCAGGACGGGACTCGCTCCCCACTCTGCGCTCATTTGGAGGCAGCCAGTTGGTCGCTCAGACTGATGACCTGCTCCGTGAGCACGCTGATCTGCTCCTCGTAGTTAATACGGGTCGTGGTCTGAAGGAAAAAAATGGTTAACAATCTAATTTTGCAGGAGTCATTTGGTAAAACCCACCAACTCCTCTTCGAGCATTTGCAGAGCTCCGCCCAGGCTGCCCAGCTGTTCGTCCTTGGCCTTCAGTTCGTGCGTGGCGTTCTCCAGGCAGTTTTGCAGATGTTGGGCCTCCAGCTCGTAGGAGCGCAGCTTCGACTCCGCCTGCACCTTGAGCCGCAGCAGATCCTCAAACTTCTTGCTGAACACACTGTAGATGAGCTGCTCCTTGGAAGGCGGCTCGGGGGGTTCCTGCAGGGAGTCACGCGCCCGCTGGCTGCCCTTGGTTTCTGGCTCCGCGGGTCGAACTGTCACGCCCGCCGCCGCCGTACTGCAGCTGCACGTACTGAGATCCTTGCAAGGGTTCGAGACGAATGCCTGATGCAGCTTGGCCACTTCGAACTGGGCCCGCCAGTGCGCAGCCTCCTTTTCGAGTATAGCAATCCGATCATCCGAAGTGAGTTGGGCACTATTCGGCTGCTGCTGTTGCTGCTGGAGATTGTGGAGTGGAGTATTATCGCTTCCTGTGGCGCTAAGGGCGTCCTCGCTGCCAAGCTGTACAATAGTTTCACCGGTTAGAGCTTAGGTTAGTAATTAATCCTGGTTTCTGGCTCTTACCATACTGGTGGCATCCACCAGCTTGGTTTCCAGCTCGCTGTTTCTGTGCTGCAACGCTTCCACCTCCTTCCGCAGCCGCCTTTCCAGCTCGTTCTGGTCGCCTATCCGCTTTTCCAACTTCTGCTCAAGTGACGCAATACGCTCCGTGTGCAGCAGCAGGTCTCGCTGCTTGTCGTCAATCTGTGGGAGGTGATTGGAAGGGACTCCTTGCTCATCTTTTATAAATATCGTGTTTAATCCTCTGGCTTACCAATGACGTCAGCTGTGCATTCTCCATAATTTTCTTCTGCAGCTCTTCGAAGATAAGTGCTTCTTGGGCGGCATTCGCCTCGCTGGCTGCGTCTGCGTGGGCATCGGCGAGAGCTTCGGGGTGCCGGGAGCTGCTACCCAGCAATCCCCGCCTACCGCCCGCATCCTTCTCCTTCTTCTGGCGCTGCTCGTTGAGTGAGATTTCTTGTTGCAGCTGCGACACGCGCGACTCTAGCTGCTTGTTGCGGAAGCCCAGAGAATCCACTTCCTGCTCCATGCGGCGCAGTGATGTGGCATATTGCTGCACCTGCTCCCGGAGGCCGCCCTCCTTTGCCTGCTCCTTGGCGTGCTCTTCCACCGCCCTCTTCAGCACCGTCGCCTTGGCACGCAGCTAATCAGAGCGATCGGAATGGGGATTAATTGGATTAATGGGCGTTAACTGTTGCTGCTTTGAGGGAACTTCATACCTTTGAGTATTCTGTGGCCAGTTTCTGGTACTTGGCCTCCGGCACGGTGGCCTCCATGACGACTGGTTTCTCTGCCATACAGGCAGGCTGTCGGCAGTCGTCCGTTTCAGGCGGCGGTGTACTTATCACGGTTTACTGCCCAATTGTTTTAAACAAAAAAAGAGCATAAAAATATATTTGCGTTGGCCCATCAGTGTGACCAGGCAACCAGCCCGTACAACAAATAGCGTTAGGAAATGCAAAATACCAATCAGAACGTTATCGAGTAGATACTCGAGTAGATATCGGATTTGAATTTATGCTGTAACGGACTAAAAAGTCTAAAAAAGCCATTTAAAATGAGATACTAAATTTTTTAGTTGCATTTGTTGGTTATAAATAAATTTTTAGATTTATTAAATAAATTACCTTTCTTATAAAAAGCTTTTATATATGACTATTTATATTTTATTCAACAATTTGCCCACCGCCTAACCTTTGCTATTGACACTAATGACTTTTTATTTATGCGAAAGAACTTGTTTACAAAATAGGGCGTAACTTGCGCGAATGTCTTAGAACAATAATTAAACGGAGTTTCTGAGGTGAAAAGTTTAAACATGAACACCAAGTAAACACGTCGTAAATACTTGTGACTCACAAGATGTGAATAATTTGCCAACTATAAATGCTGTGAATAAAACAATAAAGTAAAAGTTTTTTTTTTAAATCCTTTATTAACTAAGTAGTAACATAATTTAGGTATAACCTAATAGGTAAGCGAAAGCGGGTAGCACTTAACTTAAGAATATATTGTCGAAGGGCACTTTCTCAAAGAGTTTGTTAGAGAGCTCCCGGAAGATGATTCCAAAGCTCTTGGCGTAGCCAACCTTCAGCTCGTTGAATACCGTCTCCCAGTTCTCGTTGAGGAACCGATTCATGCCGTCCGAAAGGGTTTTGTCGTTGAAGAGATTCTCGAAATTCATGTACACCCGCTTGGGATCGAAGGCCACCCGATAGTCCTTGAGGCGCATGTACTTGACGCCATCCCGCTCGAAGGGCTCGCCGATCAGACGGTGCTCGATCTTGGTGTTGATCAGGGTTACGTTTGCCCTACCATGTCCCGTAATGGGCAGCAGCAGGATGCGGCCGGACATCTCGTAGTCGCCGATCATCTCGATGCGGTCCGTACGGCTATCACAGATAATCAAGTGCTTGTCCAGATCGGTTCTGCGGGTTAAGACGAAAGCAGGAAGAGAAATTTGTATTATTCCGTTGGCTTTGTTCTTGCTGGGATTTACAGCTTTTTAGCCTTGGCAATATTACCTGTACCGCTGGATCTTGCTGGTGGAGATCATATCGTGAACCTTCACATTCTTCAAGGTCTGCCGCAGATTTATTGGCGCATTGCCGGCGTCTATAACGAGTTTCTTCACGGCCAGCGGCTCCAGGGGCGGGATGCCGAACTCCTTGTTGCCTGCAAAACGGATCGGGAAGCGTTATCCAGCCATTGTGTTGGGTAGTAAGGAACACTTACCAGCTTTCAGCAGCTGGATCGCATGATTCACAGCATCCACCAGGCACTTGTCAAAGTTCGCATCCCGCTTGCACTTGGGAAAGCCTTCGGCTGCAAAAATACAAGAGACAGACAGAGATCGGTTAAGTCGGTTCGGTTGGTCATGACATTGAGACGTTGGCCATCTCGCGGATTGCGGAAGTTCCCGGGCTGGCCTGCAATTGGGCCAGCCAGCAGCATCCATCGACAGAGTTCGTTGGCCACAGAAACTTGTTTGTAAACAAAACAAAAGAGTCCACGAATAAATAAGTTAAAGGCATGGCAGCATATATACGAGAAAACAGAAGTGAGCTAGCATATTTTAGTGGCTCAATGTCAAGTTGAAGCGCACGCTGCGAGGGGCCATTTATCATGAATACATTGAGAAGACAAAGGCACACTCATGACCTATGCCAACGGTTTCATTAATCAGCCCAGCTCGGCTCTCAATACACTCGGCGAAAAAATCCACGCCCGCCGAGAGGAATGTGTGAATCAATTAACACAAATCATCTGTCGGTTACATATGTCCTTCTCTCTGTCGAGCCAACAAATTGGTGTCACAAGCGGAAGCTTAGCGTGGATGTGGATCAGTGGTGGCCTGTCTGTCTGCCAAACTGGCCTGTTCCAAGAGCAACCTGTTTGCAGACGATGGTTACAATTGCATAACACCTGTGTACAGTGGCTATCGGTTGGGGAAACTCCGAAAAGGCAACCCCCAACCACGGTGATCTTAATTTATTGTTGCTATTTAGCAGCACGCGAATAAATATAAAGTCTGTTTTATTGGAAGTATTTTTTTTAGAGGAGAAAAAATCCCCTTCATTAAACTCTTTTATAATTGCCAAGTCATAATAATTAAGGCATTTTCTCACAACTTCTTAGAAAACACTTAATTTCGTCGTCGCCCCATTATTTTGATTATTTAGATTAATGTTCTAAATTCAGATAAACAATTAGGAAATTATTTAAAGTATTTTCTAACAAGTTGTTATTCGTTATTAGATTATTTTGTCTGTAAAACTTATAGGAGTTTTTGTATTTGTATTTATTAAATATTCTATAACTTCTGAAAGACACAAAGATGTGATTCTTTCTTAAAGGAAACTCAAAGAATATTTACTAATAATTAGCAACAGCTTGAAAGACTGCTATTATTCCTAATTGTTTAGTTTAAGTCGGACAATATTATAAAGAATCTTCTTAGAACCACAATTCGAAGCGAACATATGTATGTACATATGTACATAGGTATCCTTAAACTTAAGACACCAAGATGTGATTCCCCTTCAAAGGAAATTCCAAGTACTCTTTCTGGCAATTTGCAACCGCTTTAAAATTTAATATTTTTTCAAATTGTTCAGAAAAATATTTAAAAAACAAATTCCTAGAACCCCAATTCGTTGCGGTACTCATCGCTAAGCCGGCGTTACTCTCCGCCGGTGTCTACTGTAGTTGCTGTAATGCCACAGCAATTTGCATGCCCGTCTTCGCGACATTAGAGAATTTTACAGAGCCCGACCTTGAGGTCTGCGGGCCAAGACCCCAGACCCAAAACGAAATTAACCAGCCATAAACAATATCGATCACGTTTTAACCATCAATGCGCGGTGCCAGGTTAAGCAAATACTTAAAGCCGATACGTACAGTCAAAGCAAATACAAATGATCAGTTTTTTTGCACTTAGTGGTTGGTGTTTTTGCTCAGTTTTTAATGATTTTTTTCCTCCTATTTTTTCGGTTTAGTACTTACGCAAATCTTGCGCAGTCGTTACAGTTAATTCCTGCGCAACCGCAGCGATTAGCAGCAATAGCAGCGCGGATTTTGACATATCTCCGGTCGAAGGGGGATGCACGAAATCGGATGCAGAAATTGGGAAACTCTTCGATGGGACACAGCGGTAGCGCGCGCGATCTCCGTACGGATACGTATCGATGGGCGGTGGCGGTAGCGGTATCTGGGCAGACAGGTGATTCTGGCCGGCGACTTATCACTGTGTACACGGGATGCGTTCGCCGCTCGTCGTTTTATACCGAGCTTGAGCGGCGGCGCCGGCGCAGAAGCCAGCGTTCAACGTCCGACTTCGGAAAAGCTCCCGCGAATCGAATTCAATGGGTCGCTCAAGCTTTGGCCCATAAAGCAGGCAAGCAAACGAACCACTTTTGCTTTCCGGCTCGCCGCTTTTGGCCATGCCAACCGGCTGACCACCGCTGACCGAGGAACCCATCAACCCTGCCTGCCCTTTCATTTTCCTTTTCGCTGCGGTTCATTGAACCTTACATGCCCCTGTAATTGAGGGTCTTTCTCCCATGCCACTTATCCGGTAGTAATATCTGGCTAATTGCTACGCATACAGGCTGTTTGCTTCTTCCATTATAGGCATCGCTGGCTTGAAGGAAGTCAAGTCGAGGCACCCAATTCATGCCGCCAAGAGTAGATTCTATATGTGCACAGGAACTAGTTTTTATTGGTTCAATATTTGGCAACATTTGTGTGCTGAAATCAACAGTCGAATTCTTGAAGAATGTGGAAATGGATTGTGGATTTGGGGGATTGGGTAATTTTGTGGGAGCTGGCAATATTTTTATTATTAAATTATAAGTTTGAGGCACAGTTTTACAGAGCTAAAAATTATTAGCTGGGTTAAGCAAATAACATACACTAATAATGAGATAATTATAATTAAAAACACTGAATATAGAATAGCAATTCACAATAAAATAAGTATGTGACTGGTAAAGTATGTAGTTCATGTCCATATTTAATAAGGTTCTAGTAATTATTAGACAAGCATTTATTTAATTAGGTTCTAGTAATTATAAAACTGGGGCCCACTAAGGTTATTATTTGTATTATCTTGTGTATAAAAAACCTACCACTAGCTGGTAATAAAGATCATAAAATCGTTCTCAATTCAAATCTTTTACAACACTATTAATGAAGTTCATTTGGTGATTCTCCACCGCCTTACTTCGTTGACCACATTCAAGTTTGTTGCCTAAGTCTTTCGTTTGGCCAGCACATTCTTTTGTCTAACTAGACGCCGATATATGGATGGCAAGTGCGTGAGTGTGAGTGCTTGGCCAAAAATAAACAGCCCAAGGACCTCGGCATGTGTCTATGGAAACTGTTGCAATTGTTGTTCAAATATAAACAAACGATATGTGAGCGCCCAAGTGAGCCGGCTAACGGTATACCATACATACATATGCATTTATATGTTTGGTGCTTGGTTCGGTGATTGGTGATAAAGTACCAAGTGAGGAAACCGGTTGTCGTCAGTTGGCTCTTAACATTCTACGGGCACGCAATCCGACTATCCGTGGAGAATTATCGTAAATATATATAAAAAAGGTTAATATAATGCACCGATGCTATTGCGGTGGAATGGGATTAAGAGATGTGCCACGCCAGCAGCAGCTAAATGTCCGCCCGCAGCATCCACGTGGCGATCTGATGTCGGTGACCTCATCCTCCCGACAAAGCCAGCGAGCCACGCAGTTTGTTAAGAGACCCAGCCTCAAGACACCGCCCAGATTTGGTTTGGGCCACTCCAGCACCGACCTGGGCAACGACTTCAGTCGCCGGAACTCCGCTGCCACCACGGTGAGTCACTGCTCCAGCTGCAGCTGCAGCAGCTCCACCCAGCAACGACAGCAGAGCAGGGCCAAGGTGCTGCGATGGGGCTGGGAGCGAACAGGAGGTGTTGACACCAACAGCAGTGGCCGCGCAACAACATCCAACAACTACGCCTTGTTTACGGACAATCGACGGCTTTACGAGCAGAGCGCATGCGTCGCTAGTCGCCAGACGACCCAAGGTCAGGGTCAGGTTCACAGTGGCAACTCATCGCCCTCGCCACGCCTAGTTCAGTATCCAGCCAGGCAATCGACGGATGAACTGCAGCAGTTGCAGGCTCTGCAGCAGTTTCGCCTGATGAACATGAATGATTGCTTCAGCGATGGCCGGCAGGATGAGCTGCGACTGCAGCAGGCCTATGACCAATTGAATACAACCAACACAGACAAGTGGAACAAGAATAGGGCCAATGAGAGCAGGCAGCAGGTGGCGACCTCCAGTTCCAGCTCCACCGCGACCACACCCTATGCCCTGCGGCAGAAGTTACTGCAGCTAAGGCTGCAGTCAGATGAGAGATGCGGCCGAGGCACTGGCGCCATGTGTGCTCCCTTGGAGAAGAGTTGTGCCTTGAGATACAATTAGTTTAAGATGGGAATAAGTTATAAGAATAGTTGATAATAGTAGAGTAAGTTTTTCATTTCATTAATAAACAAGAATAATAAAAGCAGAAATTTATATACCCTTTCTGTTTGCCATGGGGTAGTATAGCATCGAATCAAAAATCGATTATAATTAATCCAAAAAGGATAGAAATTCAACTCGGATAGCATTATTATGGTTGTTTTTTTTTCTAAGTTAACTAATCTGCATTCTAAATTAAAAATGTGAGGAAATCAAAATATTTGGATATTTTTTAAAATTTTAACGATGTAACCAGTTTGAGTGAACAGAATATAAATATGTTAATTCTTAAAATGTTTTTAATTTTATATATGAGATTTATATCTATTTATTTTCTACCAAATTGAGAGTCTACACACGGAAATGGTTAAATCAAATCGCCTGGCTATGAATTTGAAATAAATCTAAAAAATTAAATATACAACTATTGTACATTCTTATATATAAAATAAATTGTTGCTCAACCCAATCATTTACCACATACCTGAGGCTCTCTAAGTCATATGACATTCAAGTAAATCCACAACTCGAAATTCATTTTATTGCTAGTATGTATTTCAATTTTTTCTTTTAATAAAACAGTGCTATTTTGTTACAAGTGCTTCGTCATTGTGTTCTTTTTTGTTTATTTTTTTTTTATATATTTTTTTTTAATTGCCTTGTTTTTTTTTTGTTTTTATTTTTTATGTTTTTGCAACTTGCGCTTTGAATGCTTTTACTCATTATTCCTTTGTCTTTTCAAATTTCCATCTTGAAATGAATTTAATTTTATATGTATTTTTGTATTTTTTGTTTTTTGTTTTTTGTATTTTACGATATTACGTTTTAGATTTATGTCTTGTGTTGGGGTTTGAAAACAGCCAATGTTGTACTGGATCGCGATATTACAAGTACATATATAGTCGTAAATATACGTTGAATTCATTACAACATTGAACAGAGTACTAGAGTGTGTGAAATAGACGAGGATTCGCTTTGGGCTCATATTTCATATTCGTTTTTGCATTTAGCATTTTGCCTTTGTTTTGTTTTTGGTTTTTATAGGTTACGCGATTGTTGTTAGTAGGTTGTCGGGCGGGAATTATACAAACGAAACCATTTTGGGTAAGTTGCGTCAGGCTGCAGCGCCTGCCGCGGATCGCTGCCTGCCTGCCTGGGCTGGGCATGGGCATAATACTTGTAATTGAGTGTGGCGGCCTTTAGCACTAGAATGTAGCGAAATACACAAAGTATATACGTTTACGTGTACAATAACCGTGTCTGTTTGTGTGTTGCTGCTGCGCTTGTTTATTGTTTATTACTTGTATATTTCTGTTTCGATTTTGTTGTGTAAATTTAGCATGTATTTAATGGGTCTGCTTTCCTCTCAAGTGCGGGGGCATTAAGAGGGGATAGGTAACATTATCTGCCTTGTCGCTGACATCGGCAGAGGGCACACAGTGCCGCTAAAAGGTATTCGCATTCGCTTTGATTTTTTTTTTTGTTTTTACCCGTCGTATGATAGGTTTTCATAGATATTGATAAGGTAAGAAAATTAAGCATACAATATTTTGTAAATGATTTTGCAACTTTTAACATCGAACTTGAAAAGGTACTTTTGATAAGTTTTAAACAATATATTAAAAATCAGAAAAACCTAATAAATATTCATAAGAAGTTAATTTCGTTGATAGAACACAAAACAATATTGAATAACATTCCAAAACCTATATATTTACATATTTTTATCAGATATGCAACACTGCCATACGAAAGGTTACAAAAAGCTTTTTATTTGCGCTTAAAAAAGTTTTTTTTTTAATTGTTTTTGGACTTTCCTCAACTTGGATTTGTGTGCGTGTTTTGTATGTGATCATGGTGTGTGTGTGTGTGTGTAACGCAAACAGTTTTAAAAAATATGCATGTATTATAATATTTTTGTTTATTTTAATATTTTTGGTGTAAACAATTCAAACTTATGTAGCTTGCAACTAAAATTGCTTCATCTTCATTTTAAAACTAAGTAAACATGTATCGTCGATGTAAAATTTCTAAGACAATATTACAAAAATAAATCGTGCCTCGAGTACATATGTAATATGCAGTGTTAACTCGGCTCACACATTTAAAAGCATTTCTCATACAGCTTAAAAAAACATAAAAGTTAACATTTTCACCATTTGCTAGTGTTTTTTTAGATACGCAACAGAAAAAAAGGAAGAAAGGGGGGTAGGGAAACAAGGAGCCAAAGATTGTTTAAAGTGCCGCCTGAATAATTGCTTAAATAAAATGCTGTGCGAGATATAGAAATGCAAAATAAAATACAACCGGTGCGTGCACTTTTCGTACCTAATGTACGGGGTGATATATGCAGTGTGTGTGTGTGAGTGTGTTGTGTGGGCTTTGCGCAAGGAAAAACTATAACAAAATTAATATATTAGGAGATAAAATATTCTTGCTTATGCAGTGTCTTACACTACAATTAGTTTGAACTAAAGTGTCTCGATTTGTGTTTTGTTTTTTGTTGATTCATTTCATATTATTTCGTTTTGTTTTTGTTTGTTTTTTTAAATAAAAAATAGGCTAATTTGTATAGATTCATATACCCCTTATAACGTTGCTCACGATTCGATTACACGTATTCGATAAAAACAAACTCTTTGCGCATTCCGTTGGATGTGGACTCGGATTCGGATACGGATACGGATTTTCCATGCCACTCTCCCTATTTGTGTGTGTCTGTGGCTTGTTGTTCGAGGTGTGCAGCGTTTATTTTTTCTTGTTTTTATTGTTGGCACCGCGTGGCGGTGTCAAGGGGCGTCCTGAGCTCCCAAAGTTGGGATAAACAAATCGTCGCTTGTCGGCGGGTTTCAATATCTGGAAGGAGCACATCAGTGTGTCGTCCACGGACATCATGGCACCTGCGAAGCCAATCGATAATGATTAATCATTGCTGACATTTATGGCGATTCCCGCTATTGATTATTTTTTAAAGTGCGCATTTTCTTGGTAAGTGGAAATAAATGGGAATGGAAATGGCAATGGAATCTGGTTGCTAGCTTTCACTTGCTTCTGGCCTATCTCCGAGATCAACGTTGACCTCGGTGTTTATTTTTGTTTATAGACGACCGTAAAGGGTGCCTTGTGTCGAGATAATGTTTATCTCCGGACTGAAGTCCACCGTCGATGTTCACTCACCCGCATTGTCAAATTCCCCGCAATAGTTTGGCGCCGAGAAGAGCGTGACCAGCTGACGCTTGGCAAAGAATTCATAGCCATCTTCCACAACCTGATGGGCCCGACAGATCAGGTCAAATTCGTGCTTCTGTAAAAATTTACCCACAACCTGCAACCACAAATATTATAATCTTTTTGTTGCATTTCTTTAAAATAATTTCGTGTGACTTACCTCCGCTCCGAATGTGAAGCTTACGCCGCGATCATTCTCGCCCCAGCCCATGGTATCCTTGTCGGGATCTGACCACAGCAGATCACACAGCAGGCCCTGATCGGGCACGTCTGTGGGGCGCATGATGCGCCGGATCTGCTCCATGGACGAGAGATCTGGACTCAGGCCGCCGTGGCAGCAGAAAATCTTCTCGTCCACGATGGCCGCCACGGGCAGGCAGTTAAAGCAGTCCGTGAACGTTTTCCACAGCTTGATGGTGTAGCGACGTTTGCATTCGTCATAGAACCTGTCAATTGGATGTAATTAGATGAGTAATGATGCGGATTACATAATTTATAACATTTACTGACATTATTGTGAGGGAAATATAAAAAATAGAAAACAAAAACCCACCCGTAGATGCGGTTAATGCTGGCGCACTCGTGGTTGCCGCGCAGCAAAAAGAAGTTCTCCGAGTACTTAATCTTGTAGGCCAGCAGCAGACATATCGTCTCCAACGACTGCTTGCCGCGATCGACGTAGTCGCCCAGGAACAGGTAGTTCGACTCTGGCGGAAAGCCACCGTACTCGAATAGGCGCAGTAGGTCATAATATTGTCCATGGATATCACCGCATATTTTCAGCGGGGCCTCCAGCTCAAGCAGGATCGGCTGCGACAGGAATATCTCGCGGGACTTGAGGCACAGGCTGCGTATCTCGCTCTCCGACAGTTGAACATTTTTACCCGGACGTGCTCCGCGCACTGTAAAGATGCAAAATGTTGATATGAGTGGGAGTGGGTGAGAACAGGAGGGAAGGAAGAGGAGGAGCACCCGCACATACCTTCCAGCAGACGCGAGATAATGCTGTCGATGTTCATAATATCCGACATGTTCCTGGCCCGGTGGTACCTCCGCTCGCTCCGCTCACCGAATTTCGATTATCCGCTGCCGCTGCTGTTTTCCGCTACTGTTATTTCCGCCGTTATTTCTTATGTATTTTCGGTATACGTTCGTTATGTATGTTATTTCATCGACGGGGACGGGCGCCTGTGTGTGTGGGTGCGTGTGTGTGTTGTTGGAAATCGCTGGGTCTTCCGCCTGGGGTTCGCCGTCTTCCGCCTGCCTGGATTCACTGCCTCGGATGCTGACCCATGTACGGTTGGCTGCCTTCAATCGATTTCCACCGCTCCAGCTGCCTTTTATTGCATTTATTGCACGTTATATTCGCGACGTACTACAAAATTTTCTCCTACGTTGTGTTAGTGACGTCGATTGTTTACATTCCGAGCCGATAGCTTTATCGATAGGCCATCGCTGAGGGGTATTGGTGTGACCGAAGCGAGCGTGGGTTTTCTTATTGGGAAAATGTTTAAATAATAATAATATTACATTTTAAATAAAGTAACAAAGTACATTCCGCTGCTATTTAATGATTGTTTAATTTTAATTTAAATTTGAATTTCTAGTTAAAAAATTAATATCCTAGTTGGTGTAAAAAATTATAAAAATAAATTTAATTTGCTGAATAATATTGGTATTTTAAACTTTAGTTAATTCTAAAGAAAATATTTAAGTAAAAATTATAAAAACGAATGCACTTGGAGTATTAAGCCCTCCAATGTAATTTGCAATGTAAATTGTCAATAATTAAACGGTTAAAAATATATATATATTTTTTATTGTCAATATTAACCGCCTTAATATTATACTTTTATTTGAAAATGCTTTAAATAATTATTTATTTATTTTAAATTATCATCGCTGTCATTGAAGCTTTTCCCGCTGCTCAGCGTGTTAAACATAACACGCTTTCTGGGCAGAGGAACTGGCCGAGAGCTCAGAGCTGACTTGGAAACTCCTCCTCTGGCTGTGGCCGCCGGCTTGACCAGGATTTCCTCCAGCCGTGCCTTGAAGTCCCGACTAACATGAGGCTGAGGACTAGAACTACGTGATTGGGACTCATCGCTGCTATGCGATTTTTCATCTTCCTGTTCTTCGTCCTGGGTGGAAGCGACATCGTCCTCTGACTTTTCCAATGATGTGGATGGTAGGATCCGTTTCTTGGGTACCTCGATGGGTTTCAGAGGAGTCCTGTGCTTGAGAAGCACCTGAGCGCGTTCTGGGAATTTGGCGGAGCAGAGTTTCTCCACGAATTTCCGAATGCGATTCCGGGTGGCATAGAAATGTGGATATTTCTAAGGATAGTTTTGATTTATAAATATTTTGATTGTTAATTTAAAATTTGTTAATTAATTCTCACCATTTTCAATTTGTTGCGATGCTCGGCCAGCTCCGAGTTTACTCGCTTCAGTGAGGTGTGGGAAATACCCTTGGACTTCCAATCGAAGCCGTGAGGCATCAACTTCCGATTGACCAGCTTCCGGGCATCCTTTCGGGTAAGCGGTTTTTGTGGCGTTCTATCAGATTAATGAATATGACATTTTAATAAATAAATAATTTATAAAAACAAAAGACTTACTTGATTATCTTTTCAGGCGGCTTGATCGGTGTTGCTTTGTCGTCTTTCCTGGGTGCCTCCGACTCGGACGTCGACACTTCAGTAGCCTCCTCCTCCTCTGACACGCTCTGCTCCTCGTCCTGCTCGCCCTCTTCATGACTTAGACTCTCGCTGATGTCCGTGGCCTCTCTCGTTTCCAGTTTGCTGAATATCGTCTCAACAGGCGGTTTTGTGTAGGTTGGATTACTGCCAGAGCTGCCTGCACTTGGCTGCTCCTTTTCCGCGGCATGAACTTGGACTTGGCTGACCAGCTTTTCTCGTGGTGCTTCTTCAATGGAGTAGGTGTCATCGTCTTTTTTCTTGTTGAGGAACTCGCTCTCCACTTGCTTACGGATGCGATCCATATTGGTTTCCTCTTTTCGGTTCACGGGCTTGGGTATTTTCGAAGCAGCTGGCAGAGCCTGGACATGATGAGCCTGTTCCTTAGTTTGCGAAGTCAACTGCTTAAGCTCACGTTCTAGAGCCTCCAGCTTTTCCCTGTATCCCATCTCCATGTGGTAGACCACCTCTTCTAGCTTGTGGGCACTGACCTTGCCAATCTCGGCCACCTTTTCGGTGAGTATGCGCTCCAGATCCTCCAGACAGGGCGTGGCAACTCGATCTTCTAGTGGCGGTGTGCTGGCTGAGGCCTGTTTGCTCTGCTCAAGGGCTCGACTCAACACTTCTAGTCTTTGATTTATGTCCTTAAAGGATATTAAGTTGAAAATTAAAAGGTAAAAAGCTACTGCCTGTAAATTAAAACCTACCTTGATAAAGTGCTCGTTGCTTTGTTTGAGCTGCTCCTGCCACTCCTCGAAGTTTTTAAGTCGCTCTGCGAGTCCAGTCATCTGCTCCTTTCTCTCGCTGGCCTCGGTGTCGTGCGCCTGCTCCCTGCTGCCTTCATCCTTCTCCTTGGCCTCCGCCAGATTACTTTGGATGCCAACGGAGCGCTGCTCCTGGCGAGGACTTGTCCGCTTTGACCCTGTTCCCCGCTCTTTGATGTTCCGCTCGGCAGCATTAAGGCGCTCCTTCAGCTGCTTTATCTCCAGCTCCATTTTGATGGTGTTGATCAGGTGGAGATCGGTATCCTTATCCTTATCCTTCTCCTTGTCCTTTCCCTGTCCGGAGGCGAGACTTGGGGGCGAGGCAACGCGATGCTTTCGGCCGATGTGGACATTCAGCGCCTCGTTGCTGATAAAGTTCTTGGGACACAGGTGACAGGGATAGACCACCTCGCGGATGGCCTCGATCTGGGTGATCCGCTTGTGCAGCTGTACTACCTCGTTGTGGGACTCGCCGAGGGACTTCCGTAGCGTGGCTATCTCCTGTTGGGCCGTCGTGTGGGCCTCCTTCAAATCCGTGACACACTCATCCAAGTAGGTGCGACAACAGAGCAGGTACTGGATGGCATACTGCGACATCACAAAGTACTTGGCAATGCCGCTGTCCAGGATGTGTGTCTCTAGCACAGTACCTAGTGGAGCCTCCGACAGGTGGACCAGAGCCTTGTCCACCAGCTCAAAGTTCTGCTCCCTGAGAATGCGTTCTGTTTCGTAGGAACCTAAGGAGGTTATATTGGATTTATTAAGTCGTAGTTAAAGATTATGGTATTCCTTACCCATTAGCCTCCAGTCCAAGGGACCATCGCGATACTGTCGCAGCTTGAAGCCCGTTCCACGGACCATCTGCGGAAAGTTGCCCTTGAAGCCCATTTCGAAGAAAAAAAATCGAAAGTTGTTTACTACGCCCTCGCCTTCTTTGTTTTGCTTCCGTCCTTTGTCAAAGTATAGTTTGTACTGCTTTCATTTTTCTTTCTACTATTTTTCGGTTGTTCGTTGTCAAGGCAACAAGGTGACATTGCCAGGACAACGGGTGAACGCACAGTAGTCTGGTTTTTGGTTGAGAACTGGGCTAAGGAGAGGGTTGTTCTGGAATTCAGCAAGGGTGTGTTTCGGGTTTTATTTGGAATTTATATTTTGGGTATTATAAAAATAATTCATTAGGAAATTATAGCATAAATGTTAGTAACTAAGAACTTACTTTTATAAAAGCTACAATTTCCTAATAATCTAGTTTCATAACTTTCTTTTCTAAAAATATTTATTAATCGAAAAAATAAGCTAACAAACTTCTTTATTAACTTTATTACAGAATTTATGAAATCTCTTTTTTAAAAACCCATTTAATTTCAAATTAAGCGGCATCCTGTCGATAAATTCAGGATACATCGAGCACCTCTGCCAGGACATCTGTCAAAATGGCACAACTCAGTTCCAAGTAAACTCTCCGACCGTGAGGTTCTACCAAAAAACAAACCGCACTAAAAATGCTTTAAGTTGCAAGGAAAAAATTAATTTATAGCAAAATATACTAGTAAATAGCCAGAAAAACTGCCACAAAATGTGGCACTGGAGTTTGTTGTGTGTTTTTCTACTTGTTCCATTGGCAAACTCCACGGGTAAGCAATGTAGGATTGTCTTCCAAGCGTGAAAAAAAAAAAATGTGAAAATTCCGATACCCTGATGCTGTATCCCGAATATCTGACAGATGTCAGGAAGCTGCGCCCACGAAGAGAGCTAGAGCGGCGTCGGCGCAGAAGTTTGTTTTGGGAAATTTACTATTTGTTTGGGATATTTCTTGGACAGATTTCTCACCAATGCCCTTTGTTTTGAATAGCTCCCATCAGCTTTGAGGCTAACCCGGACACCAAACGTCTCTATGATGATTTGCTGAGCAACTATAACCGCTTGATACGGCCCGTGGTCAACAACACGGAGACCCTAACCGTTTGGCTGGGTCTGAAGCTGTCCCAGTTGATTGAGGTGAACCTGAAGAACCAGGTGATGACCACAAATCTGTGGGTGAAGCAGCGATGGTTTGACTACAAGTTACGATGGGATCCCGAGGAATACGGCGGAGTCGAGCAGTTGTATGTGCCCTCTGAGCACATATGGGTTCCAGATATTGTGCTTTATAATAATTGGGA
Source organism: Drosophila ogumai (assembly GCA_018904815.1). Lineage (NCBI taxonomy): Eukaryota > Metazoa > Arthropoda > Insecta > Diptera > Drosophilidae > Drosophila > Drosophila ogumai. Next base: position 11,974 of record JAEIIJ010018895.1, on the reverse strand, counting down.
TGGAAACTACGAGGTAAGTCTAGTTTTGGTTTATATATATTTTATTTAACTTTTATTTTATTTATTTATAGGTAACTCTGATGACCAAGGCCACGCTCAAGTACACCGGGGAAGTCTTTTGGGAGCCACCGGCCATTTACAAGTCTTCCTGCGAAATGAATGTGGAGTACTTTCCCTACGATGAGCAAATTTGCTTTATGAAATTCGGTTCCTGGACCTACAATGGCGCTCAGGTGGATTTAAAACATTTGGATCAGGTGGGAATAAGATTTCTATATACAATTAAAAATACAAAATATTTTTAACAAATTTTTTAGGTGCCCGGAAGCAATCTGGTTCAAGTGGGCATCGATCTAACCGAGTTTTATTTGTCTGTGGAATGGGACATTCTGGAAGTGCCGGCTACCAAAAATGAAGAGTATTATCCTGACACTCTAGAGCCATTTTCAGGTGAGTTTGCTTGATATTTAATTTAATTTATAATGTATATTTAAATTCTATACTCAGATATAACATTTAAGTTGACCATGCGACGTAAGACCTTATTCTATACGGTCAATTTAATAGTGCCCTGTGTGGCTTTGACTTTCCTCACGGTGTTGGTGTTTTATTTGCCCAGCGATTCGGGCGAGAAGGTAACGAAAGAGGATCTCAGGAGCATCTTCTTTTTCTTGATTTAATGCTTGTAGCATGGTTTAATTTAGATTTTAATATACCTTGCACCTTAAATTTATACTGCAACCTTTTTGTATATATGTTTTGTAGTTCTAAATCCTATATCAATAATATACTTTAATTTAAAGTAGTAAAATTTTAGTTTATTCAAAGTCAAATAATTCTCTTTTTCAAATTATTTCGTTCATCACTAAACTTCTTTTTTGTCAAGTACCTCTACACTGTGAAAAACAAAACCTCAACATTATACCTCTAAACTTTAGCTAAGCTGTCTACCTCATATGCACCAAACTCAAACTCCTTTCAGTTACTTTAACTATCACTCCTTAATCTTTCAAGTCTGCTATCCTAAAGCTGAGCTCTTGTACTCTAGACTCGAAACACAACCGAAATTGTAAATTGGCTTTCAACAAACGAATATTTCAAAAGAACAAATTAGAACAACTGAATCTTTCCTGAGAAGAGCTCAACTTGCACTTCCTGCTCTTTCCAAACTCTAACTTTCTCTATTTTATGCTCAAATTTTTAACTAATAGATAATAACATAATGTAGCCTATTCTATATAACCATCCATAAATCAGCTCTGAATTCGCAGCGGCGTCGCTCTCTGCATTTCTTTAAGCAGCACACATATATTTACGATCCATATATATAATATATTATATATATCAGATCCATTTTGCGTTGAATATCATTTGTGCTGTCCTGAGTAGTGAAATCTCATAACGTAAATTCTCATCGAATGCATACAAATGCCCAATCGATATCGACATCGAACCGAATCGAATCGAATTCAAATTGCCAAAAAGCCACACGCAAAATTATTCCATATCGCCGCGTATCTTGTAATTGAGCAGCGCACTCACACTCACACCGAGTCACACATACATATATAGGACACCTGCATTCGGCACAGGCACACCTGTACACCTGTACACCTACACCCACACAACAACACACACTCCCGACACCTACAAATATACTCACACACGTACTGGACTCGTGCAGTTTGTTGTTATATTCCATTTGTCGTTGCCTTAGTGTTTGTTCGTTCATTCGTATCGCTCGTTTGCTCAAGTAACAGTAAATGCTCCACCACCAGATAAAGATGTTTGAATCCGATATTTACTCAGTCATACAGAGATATAATATGGCATTGAATGCACTTACTTAAGGGGATCCTTTGGGGCTCGAAACAGTTTCAGTTTATGTGGGTTAGTGCTTCAGGATTGATTAATTTGTAAACATTTATTGTGTTTCCTGCAAAGTGTCCTTGAGAACTTGAGTCTTTCAGCTTTTGTTAGTAGAATAATTATAGAAAATATTAAGATATTAAATACAATTTGTAATTAATCTGCCAAAGTCTGAATAACTTACTTTGAACGGAAACTCCTTTTTATGTCATACTTGTAGAAAACTTTCCAGGGAATTCATTTTGGGTTATGACTTCTCTCAGCAGCTGCAATTTTTAGCAGTTAATTGAATTATGAATTTTAAATTGATTAAATAATAATAATACTGATAAAACTAATGATTGGTTAGAAGCCTAAGCCTCCTGTATGACAGTCTTAATTTTTTTAAATTAAAATCAAAAGATAGTTACCTGGAAACTGTAATCCATCAGTGCCTTAAAGTGTCTTAATGTCAGGACCTAATTGCTTGAAAACTTTTCCCAAAAAGCTACACAATTGATACAAAATACCCAATTTTTTGTTATCGAAACACCACATATATATCACGATACACGGAGAAAAGTTTTCATGTAAACGTAGTTACATGCGCTTTGTTGCTTTATGTTTTTTTTTGTCGTGTGTTGATTGTTTTCGTCTAAACTTGGAATGATTGATTGATTGCCGTGGGTGGGAAGGGGTCCAGGTTATTCATCCCGTAGATTGTGTGTTCGCGAGTGTGATAGTTGTGGGTTCTTAGCTTGGTCACAGCATACGCGTTGCGGTCCTTTTGTTTGTTTTGTAACAAATTGTTGCCGATTTTATTTAGTATTTATTCACAATTATTTTGTGGCCGGTGGTAAGCATTGAAAATCTCTGGAATTCCTTGCCACTGCCATTTATAATTTCAGTACAAGTAATTGCAATGCAATGGGCTAAATTAATTGAACAAATTATGTTGATTGTGTTTTTAATTTGGTTGTTTGTTCTGTGTTCACTGTCGTTGTTGGTTGATTGTTGGTTTGATTGTTTGATGGTTCGTTCGTGTGGCAGCCACTAAATAGCCGAGGGATGTCGAGAAGAGGAAATTGTGTAAACATTTCGTTGACAGGTTACGTTATGTATTTCAATACTCGTGTCGTTGACCGTGTTTTTCCTGCTTCTGGCCGAAATTATCCCGCCCACCTCGTTGGCGGTGCCCCTGCTGGGCAAGTATCTGCTCTTTACCATGATACTCGTCTCGCTGTCCGTCTGGACAACGGTCTGTGTGCTGAATATCCACTTCAGGTGAGTTCCTAATCGGGGGCATATGCATAAGTAACATATGCCTGGGCAGGGGACGGGTAAGAGCAGGTGATAATTGCCCCTCGGCACAGATCTCCCTCCACGCACAACATGTCGCCGCTGGTGCGAAAGCTCTTCCTGCACTTCATGCCCAAGCTGATGATGATGCGCCGGACTCAGTACACCCTGCCCGACTACGACGACTCCACGCCCAGCAATGGATACACAAACGAGATCGATGTGCGGTAAGTGGCATATCTCGAAATTGAATGTAAACACTTGACTTTTGCCGCTCTTCCGCTCTTTTTCCATTTGTGCTGGCCGTGGTTTTTCCCCCAGCGACAGCATCAGCGATTTTCCCAGTGAGTTTAAGGACAGTCAGGACGGCGCTTACGATAATGGCATGCAGAACTCTGTGGGTGAGTGCGCGAAATCTAACCATAAAACACACAAATATTTTGCATGCCCGGCAGCCTCAAATTGAAATCAAATATAACACTGCCGAATAAGAAAAAAATAGAAAAACACATGGCAAATAATGTAATAAAATGGGAGAAAAAATCCCATGAGATGATGCGGCGCTTTGATGACAAATAACGCTTACGCGGTCCAAAATCAAGCAGGGTCGCGGTCAGCGAATACTAAAAGGGGGCGGGAGGGCTTGATTCCTTGAATTTACGCCCCTGATTCCGACTTTATTTTGTAGGAGATCATAAAACAAGCCAGGCGCAATGAAAAGCGCGCTGGAAATGGCACAGAGATGTTTTTATGCATTTTTTTATACTACATAAAGTAATAATAAAACGAGAAACAGCTTCGATAAACCAATTAAATAAAAAGTTGCTTGATGTGTCGGTAAATTTAGACTAGTTTGCGTTTACTTAAAAATTTAAGTTTTATTTATTTACTTATTATTTCTATAAATCAGCCAAGTTGCTTGGAATAAAAGATATCTTTTCTACATATAAAATATTTAATAAAATAATGTGTAATTCATTTATTTTTTTAATATAATATTTACTTAATTTTTATTTAAAATTATGTAAATTTATTTATTTTAGGAAATATCATAATATTGAAGTGCATATGTATGTATTCATTTTAGAGAGCTTTCCATCATGCTATTTACATTTTATTTTTATATGTTTCTATAACTGATTTTTTTGAAATACTAATTTGGAATTTTAAAACTAACATGACTTTTTAAAATAATTCTTATAAATAAAATTTAATCAATTTATGAAATAATTTATCTAGTATAAGTCTTTCAAATGTTCTTAAATATCAACTATCATGTTCATTTTGCAATAATTAAACCAACGCTTGCCATATTTTTAAAGACTCTCCCATATCTTTAAGCACCAATATTGTATGATATTCTGGACAGCCTATAAATTATCTTTCCCAAGCACAATTCAGCTTCGTTGCCCCATTGGCTTGAGGCGTTAATTTGCGTCCTGGCAAAGGCCAAAATATTTGTCTACCCATAAAAGCGTAGATGCACACATGATATATGTATATACATACGTACATGTATGGCCGATGGGGAGGAACTTTCTCGAGTCTCGCATTTATTTATTATTCCAATATTTTATTTCAATTTTTCGCAATTTCATGGCGGAAACTTGACAGATTCTGACAATGTGATACCGCGCAACTTAACACCCGAAGTGCTGCAGGCGTTGCGTGCGGTCAGATTTATTGCGCAGCATATCAAGGATGCCGACAAGGATAACGAGGTGGGTACCCAGGCCGCTGCGTGCCTCCTCCGAGCCGTGCTTATTTTTGTTGCCCATTTTTATTGACGCGTGGCCGCGTCTCCTCCTCGAGCCGTAGGTTGAGAAGAGGAGAGGCGAGTCCTTGGCGTTGTTATTGTTTACATTGCCATATTTTCGGCGTCTGGCGGGGGTCTTTCGCCTCCTTTTTTATTATTGTTTATTGCCCTTAACTTCGACTTGAATGCATTGGATGGAGCCAAGTCCCAAATGTGCAGCAAACAATTGTAAAATATTAAATCATAACTTTATATTTTTATTGGGATTCAAGTTTATTGAGAGCCAGCCGCAGGGCCATATTTTATTAGCCCCCCGAAAAAAAACGTGTACAAAACCATTTTCGTTCAGCCGCAAAAATGATACAACGAATGATATTAAGAATCTATTTTTTATTGCCTCGCCTCCCAGATTGTCGAGGATTGGAAGTTCGTTTCGATGGTCCTGGATCGCTTCTTCCTCTGGCTCTTCACGCTGTCCTGTGTGTTCGGGACCCTGGCCATCATTTGCCAGTCGCCCTCGCTCTACGACACCCGCTCCCCCATCGACCGCCAGCTGAGCGAGATTCCCCTGCGCAAAAACAATTTCATGCTGCCGCCGGATATCGTCCGTCAGGTCCTGACTTAATTGGGGTCCCGGGGTCCTCTGCAAGGATGCTCCGCTGGCCTGCACAAGTTAACAATGCTTCCGAGGAACAGTTTTTATGGATTTCAATCGAATCAATCGTCTCCGCGCGGAATATCGCAACGATTTATTATGTTTAAGTGTTTATCACTCGGCAATACTGATTGTAAAACCAGATTAGAAATTAAAGAGAATTCACAAAATAAATGAAAAATCATGTTTAAAGTTTCAATTGTGAACTTCAGCCCACTTTTATGATTTAATGTGTAGGAACACTTTCCAGTTACTGCTATCTCGGGCTCAACCACAATGACATCTGTTCTGGCGCTGTTAATTTTCAATTAAGAGATGACTTTTCAAAGTTTTGCGGGGAAATAAAACGTTTTCTTTCGAAAGGACCAACAATATGGAAGGAACTTCGCATTTGCTATGTCAAACAGACATTGCGCATACGCCACGTTGGCTGCCTAAATAATTTGCAGTATCATTTATTTGTCCCTCGCCCCTGCCGCCGCCTCTTTGGCCTTTGTCTCTCACTCGGTGCCGCATTAAATTAGAAAGTTGAAATCTCTTGGCCACGCATTCATCAACATGTGCAGGTCCTGCCGGCAAAGGACTTTCACTTCAGCACTGTCAACAGACATAATTTGGTAAGCACTTTGACTGGCAGGGGAGCAGGATAACATTATATAAAGCGTGTTGATGATGGAAAACGGCAGGGAAAAAAACGAGGTACTTTGACATTCCCTGTGTCGAAGGAAAAATACTCTAAGTAAAAGGTGATTATACTATTTTGGTCTTTATGGAAAAAATAAGAAAGTTTTAATAGGTAAAAACATATTGGTATAAATATAATTTAGTGTAGGAGTAAAATATATAAGTATATGATTTCTTTTAATGTAAAAAATAAATTTATCCTGAAAGAAAATTCATTAAATTTAAATTCTTAAAAATATTTAATCCTGGTAGACAACATTTTAAATAATTTGCAAAAATGGAATGACTCTTTGGGACTGCAACATATAACATATACATTCTACCATTTATATTTAAATTTAAATTTTAAATATTTATTTTCAAGCCGAATAAATGTTTACTACACCCAATTTTTATTATACCCTTTCAAGTTAGAGTGTGATCCAGATATTATTAAGATTTGCTTAAGGATTTCAGGCTGCCACCCAACCCTCTATCTTAATGTCGTTTACTGAGTTTCGTTGCCGTACTTTATTTTATTTTTTGGCATTCTCTCTTTTTTGTTGGCAGTTTTAAATTAGAAAAGTTTTTGCCAGATTTTTGTTTTACATTTTTCATATTTTCTACGGGCCATGCCCCGCTGTGCATGTTTGTCGCTGTCCTTATTGTTGCCGCTGCCGCGTCACATGCGTAGCACGAGGAAGCGAGCAGCCGTTCCCTTGCTTCCCCCACCTCCTGAGGAACATCTTGGGCTCCTGCTCCTCCATGGCCTTCTCCATCATCATCAACATCAGCAACGGCTTTCGTGGAACCGAATCCACTCCCGACACCAGCTGAGCTGCGGAGCTGAGAACCGGGCAAAGTATGTCATGTTAATTTCTATTTGTTTGCCATGCAGAGCGGCAAACTTGTCCCGGGTCCTGTATTCTCTATAAAAGTCCTATTACAGTGGAGGTCAGATGTGAAAACACGACCTTATTTTACTTTTTTTTGAAAAGAAACCGCGAAGCAACTTTCTCTTTTTTTAATCTTACAGCTGCCTAACATGTTTTTCTTAAAATGTTTCCCGAAGAAAAGAATCCTTTATTAGCGAGTGTCCACTGTTGTGACATTTGCATAAAGCCGCAAAGTATGCAACACATTTTCGGGCACGAGCTAAAGTTCACCAAAGCACAAAACAATATGCAAATCGTCCAGCCAACCCGGGACCAACGTCACCTCGTTGAGAAAAAAAAGGGGAATCGAGAAGATTTTCGGGTCAGGACCAGAGGTCCTTTTTTCCTCTTTCAAGCTGCATGTGTTAAGCGACTGTTAAGTGACTTAAGCCCAGTTTACACGGTCAATTACACCGCAAGCAGAAGAGACCAGCCAGAAAGGGGGAAACCGAGAGTGAAATGGGGCCCTGGCAGCTAATTAAAAAACGAGTTGCGCAACGGAAATCAAAACCATAAACTAAGCTGCCGCAAAGGAAATGCAGCGGGGATTGCATCCAGTAAGCAGCCAGCGAGAGGCCAGGCCAAGATTGACTTGAGCTAGGCAAGTTTGGAATGTCCAAATGGCCATTGGGAGAAGCACGTGCGATGCTAAGTTTGGCCAACCAACTAACCAATACACACTCGTGCGGACTTGAACACTAAGAAAAATGTTGCTAGACTAACTATAAGTTATTTAAAATTGATTATCAGGTCAAGCAACTCTGTAAACATTGTTATTTGTACATAATATAATATCAACATTTATTTAAATATATTTTTAAAATTATTTACTAAAAGTTTAATTACATTTCTCAAAGTGCACCCAAAACACTCTCGAAATGCACTCGTGTGTCCCCGTGTCCGGCGGCGTGACAGGAAAAAATATATACGAAAACCAGAGAATTGCTACATTTGACCAAAGGCACGTCAATTAGAGTTTTTTACGGGGGGCGTGGTCGATGTGCGAATGACTTTGATGTGCCGAAAGGGTTTAGCAGAACATGTAGTTGTGTGGGTGGGAAAAACCGCAGCGGGATGGCTTGTTCATTTTCAGTTTGGTTATTTATTTAATTTGAAAGCAATTCTTTGTTTGTATTCTAAATGTTTTTTGGGTAGGGCTGCCGGCTATTTGTGAATGATTGTTAGCTGTTTTTGGCTGCATATTAACCCGTGTGTGTGTCGCAGGGGTTTAGTTTTGTATTATTGTTACTGAAAAAGTTCTAATTGAATCTGTAGAAATTTATTAAAAATTTAAATAAACTAAATCTAAAAAACTTAAAGTATTTTAATAGATATTTATGAATTTATTAAACCTTTACCAAGTAAATATATATACATACATACCTAGAATCTCTGTCCCTCTTGAATTGCATGAGGTTTATGGGGCTTCCCAGAAAAATATTATAAATCTTTTAAATGTTTCTTATATATATAAAATTGCATTTTTCGGCTGATATTTGAGTTAATCTTCATGTCCTTGTAAGCCTGATTTGTGGGGGCCATTGGCGGGTTTAAATAGTTAAGTCGAGGGTCCCTTTCGACTGAAAAGTTCATTTCGCACAAGAACAAATCGGCTGCAGAGACAGACATATGTGGCAGTAAATGTATTTGTATTTGTCTTTGTTTTTGTTTTGTTTTTGTAGTTGTGCAATGATAAATTACAAAATTCCTGCCGCTGGCAAAAGGCATGTGTGTTTGCCAGTGTGAGTGACCCCAGGACCAAGATGAGGCCACAAAGGCCATTTTGTTGTTATTAAGTTTGCCTTTTGCCAGTTTTCTCCCCAATATATAGCTGTTTTTTTTTTTTTTTTTAGCTGCACATGGCTTTTGTCTATGTGGTGGTGTGGACCGAGGGGGAAAAGGCTCGACAGTTGTACACTGCGTGAAATTAATGATGCGCCAAAGTTCTGCTTCTTCGCCGGCTTCATTGTTGTGCAGTCGAAATGGCAACGAAATGTCCACAAAATGTAGGTCTAAAGACGCTTTTATTAATAGTCCTGGTACGTGGTCACGATTAACTGCCATTTTACGCACTCGCACTCGTCCTGCCACTCCCACTTTTGGCCCCTAAGACCCTAAGACTGCCTCCCCCCTCTCGATGGGAAGTCTTAGCCTTTTTGAAAGCTTTTTGCTGTTGCGTAAGACAGAAAGTCTCTCATCTCTCTGGACGACGCATCCAGGCTGTGTGTGCGTGTGTAATCTGCGTGGGATTTGGACACGACTTTACTTAAGTTCATAAAAATTCTATTAAAGGCGAAAAAGCTTAGCAAGGGCGACACGCCCCTTTTCTGTTCCCCTACTTAAGAGCCAAAGTATATAGTTAAATGTTCTGCAAACCATAATCACCGGGATCTTGGATAAGAGATTGTAATTAGTTTCATAGATTTATAGGAAATGGAACTTAAGTTATTCCCTACAAAATATAAAACTTTTATATTAATAATTTTCTTGTAAATAATTTCAACTTGCAACTTAAACTACAATTTACAAATTTATGAAGATAATAAAAGCATTTTGACGAGATTTTACGGCTGGAACATCCGCTTGATTGAAGACACTTCTCTATGGCATTGTCCTGCTGCCAGGACAATCAGAGTCGACTGCTTTTAATAACATTTTTCACTGCGCTCCTTGGCCGTCTCCACTTGCACTTTTTTGTCTGTGCCTTTGTCTTTCGGTGTTTTTTGTCGCTTAAGTGGAGGCCCCGGCTCTGTCAAGTGCTGGTGCCACGCCCCCAATGCCACACCCTGGCCCTCTGCCTAGCCGCCCACCATTTTACATGACATTTTAAATTTACGATTTACATTAAATGGCGCAATGCAAGGGCACACAAAAAGAGGAATAAGTACAACGAGTGGTTGTAAAATGAAATTGCTCAGCCGCTTCAAGAGGCTCAGTTTGCCTGGCCCAATCCTTACACTGGAAAAAATATACGACTTTAAGATCTGGTTGAACTTAAATGATTTTGATTTTCATTTAAATTTTCTTATTTACAATTGTTTAAATATATTTTAGGAAACTATTAAAAGCTTAGGCTTCTGAATTAGGAAAATATATTTTTGTTTTCCTGTTAACTATTTTTTTTTTCTGTGCTTATTTACTCCGCCTACCGCCCAGACCCTCCCACTTCCACCTCTCTCCTTGCGGTTGTCTGCCTGTCCTCGGGATACAGTTAAAAACCAATTTCGTGTATGTAAAATATATCAACTATATATTTAAGTGGCTCTTGCTGCTGCTGCTGATTTCGTGTTTCCTTTTCCACGTACTTTTTTTTCGGGGGATATCCTTTATTTGTACTCTTCTTTCTTGTCGCTTGTCAAGGATAAATGCATTAGCGGGCGTAGCAATTTACACATTAGGGCGTGATAAAGGGGCGTGGCCAAGGGGGTGTGGGCAAAGGTAATATATGTGAGTGTAGAGCGGGGGATGGAAATACATTAGGGATAGGAAATCTATTTGGGCCTTGGCTTTTAGCAAACTGAAAATGAAATCGTGTTGAACAATCACATAAATTCACTCAAAAGGAAGGGGGCTGGATAAACGAGAAAACAGTGGAAGATATGAACAAAAAAATCAGGATCTACCTTTGATATTTAATTTAAAATATTTTGAATTTTACTCAAGTAATAAAATTAAATGGTTATTTTAAATAATCTCCTTTGAGGCAAGAAAACAAACAACTGAAAATATTTAAACGACAGGCATAATCACAACCTTTGTTGTAATCTGTACGGTCTAATAAATTTCCTAATATTTTAGCCAGCAACCCAAATAAATCTGCAGCAGCGGCTAATTAAACTTTGCGCCTAGAAGTCTGTTTTTATTATGATTCTTGATGAGGCGGCCGAAAATGTTGGCAGTTAAATAAATAGTTGTTTCGCCTTGTTTCGCACAGACAGACGGGCTGGCCCACCTGTCCACACACTTGACGTGTATTTCCGTTTCCGTTATGCGAAAACTTTTTTCGAGAGACCTGAGCTCCGGCCCCTTTCTCATGTCCCTTTCCCTAGCCTTTTCCCTTTTCATGTCGAAGTTGTTGAGGGGCAAAAGTTTCACGCTTAACATTTGCGCCGCGCAAAAGTTGAAAAGTTTATCCCAACACACAGACGGACTAACTAACTAACAGACACCTACCTACAGGCACACCTTGGCTCACACACCTGCACACACACACACACTCACCCAAACATGTATGCTGATTAGCGTGGGTCGTGATTAAGGCTAAGGAAAACGTGCCAAAGGCTTGCAGGGGACGGAAGGGGAGGTGCAGGATCCTGGCAAACTGGCGCTTAATTAAATTTAACAGCTGCTTAATTGCACTCCTGCCAGGGAGTAGGCACGCAGGGCGGCGGTCGCCTCCTTGCTATTAATAATTTTGACCAAAACGCTAATGAGCCAAAATCAACTTAACTTTAGTTTGAACTGGCTCGTTCCAACTTCGAGCCAAGTTTTTCAATTTTTAAACAAAATACACGGAGTTCCCGGCTCGGGTATAACCATTCTGGCAGCAAGTTTACACTTTCGAAATTAAATTTGTATTTTATTTTCCAAGGGCTGCTTTGAGAAGATATTTGCTTAAAGTTTTTCGAAAACTAACTTTGCAAGAAGGAAAAGTGGCTCTTTGGGAAACATTTTGAGGTGATTGAATGGAAGAAATTATATGTGAGCTTAAGGATTTTTAGACTTCTTTGCATACTCGTATTAAAACTTTTGCTAAATTTTTTAAATGTTTGAAACTTTATTATATAATTCTTTTTTCTTCATTTTTCTTTTTATAAA